>VUYV01000018.1:1805883-1966370 GCA_008711295.1 Anarhynchus alexandrinus | reverse complement strand
TTTTTTTTTTTTTTCGCCTTCTTAGTTACAAAAGCAGTTTATTTCTTTCACCCACCAAAATGGCTCCTGGCTGCTTTCTACACAAAAGGCAGGTTATTACATGCTGAAGAGTTGCTTTGGCTCTGCAAATAGAAAATTCAGTAATGCTTAGCATAAATCCGCTGATCTGGACCACCTGAAGTGATTTAAGGGTATGCCCAGTGAAGGAAAAGAAGATGAGACAGGCAAGCAGATTTACCTTTTAAAGCATCCTTTGACCAGTCCAACTTTTGAAGATATTTACTATTTATATCATCATCAGAGGTGGGAGGGAAGGGATAAAATACATTAAAATTATACATGAAAAGCAAGTCCTGGTGCAGTCTCAATTTTCTTTACCTAAATTAAAGATGAATTTCTTCCAATCTAAGCGCTTATATTAATGCAGTTCAGTTGTTGGGCCAGTATATCACAGGTTTCATGTGCCAGAACATGGCACATCTGGAACATTTAATGGTTAGCTGATATCAGGAGAGACAGGTGATAAATAGGCAGTGTCAGAACAGCATTGACAGGCATGGAAGTATGGAAGGGAGTTGCTCAGCTGTGTGCCCAGGTGGTGTTCGAGGCTTTGCCTGTTGAACTAAACAGGAGCAGACATGGGCTCAGCCCCTGGCAGGCGGTCATCCTCACTGGTACATGGTTGGCACACTCTCTGGCTCCTCTTCAGCATCTGGATTTTCCTTTCCTTGGAAGCACTTTATTGGGAAACAAAAAGCCTTGGGACTGAAAGCTCTGATGAGGCGGTGGGCCCCAGAAGTTGGAAGTCTGGGCGCTGCACTGCTGAGCTGAACAATGCATGGTAAAAAGCAGGACCCTGGTATGTCTTCCATCCGCCAAAACATATCGTCCTGGCAAATGAGTCTAGAGAATTGCTAGTGTACCTATGTAATATGGGAGAGCAAAACACAGAGAGATGTAGATACAGACATTTTATCCAAAACAAATGGGTTGAAGAACGAAATTGCTTATCAGAGTAATCACCTTTAAAGAGTCCTTCTTTTCTCGACCTCAATCCTTGTTCACTTATTGCACTTAGGTAATTTTAAAAACATCAGTGTAACTGTTCTATGCCTGCTCTTGTTAATTTTCTTTAAGTACAGTAAAATAACATTTTATTGCTTGCACTATTCCCTGAACAATTGCATTTTCTTTGTCACACTTCCTTGGCAAGTAAAACTGCCTGAGCAGTGATTGTTGGGTAAATTAGTATCATTCACAAGCTCATTTTGCACTTTGGAGTGTCAAATGTTGTTTGACTAAGAAAACTCCTTCCCGGTTGTTGTTGTTGGATGTGGGAGCGAGGGAGAAGATAAGTAAATTTTTGTAATAAAAGAGTTAGACACACTTTTGAATGTCAGTTTTATATATGTTGATAAAATCTGCAGACACAAATCTGCTTCTGACTGTGATTTCACTAGTGTGCCATAACTTCCCACACTGTCTAATGAACAAGCACAAAGGGAATAATAGGCCCATTGATTTAAATCTTATTTAACAAAACAAAATATATTGGTGACAGTGTGCAATTCCAGGGGGAGCACTAGGATAAAAAGCAACTGTAGGCAGGAAGCAGGATGGGGTTCTCAAACATCTGTGTTGCACAATGCCAGGGATTTAATTTGGGGGCGATTCAGCTTAACCTGTGAGGCAGGCTCTCTCCAGAGGTCCAATGCCCTGTTGTCAAGGTTGTGGGATCTGCAGGACAGGACAGCAGCTCCCCTGCTGCCTGCCTGAGCTCTCTTACTGCAAAACTAGGTGATGGATGAGGAAGGGGAATTGATTTGCTCCGGGGTCTCCTGCATTGCCACATGGCCACAATGCAGCTCGCCTTGGCTCACCCCGGGCAGGTGCTCCAGGGTCCCACACTTTGGATGTGGTCTGAAGGGATCAAGTTCAGAAGCTTAAATTCTCTCAATAGCCTATGGAAGGAGGGAGATTAAACTTCTGTGGGTTTAACTGTGAAACACAGATTAGGTACTCGCATTAGCTGGAGTGACCATTTTCCACAGCAGTATAACAGATCCGTCTTCCTCCTAATCCCACTTTTGGGCAACTTCAGGTTGAAACTCTAGCATCGGATAAAGGGACATTCTGTTTGGTGTCACCCAGAGACACAAAACTCATCTTCCAGAGAACAAGATCGAAAATACCAGCCTGGAATATTTCCAACTCATAAAACACACTATGTGAGAGTACAGAGATAGGGGGAGGCAGGCTTAGGAGTGTAGACTTATGATTGTGGAAGATCATATTTATTATGTCTCTGGCGCCGTTCCTGACATAGGTTAAATATTTATTTTTAATGCCAACTAACACAGACAAAAAACATGCAACAGAAAAGATGCTGATTAATAAATGCATGTAGGTTAGAATGGCTCAGCTGCATTTCCTTCCGTGCAGTGAAGGGCAACACTGGTGTGATGGAGGAAGGCTGTGCTTATTAATGATTAGTAAAGAGCAGAATTTTAGATCTTACAACTGACATGGGCTCCTGAAGTCTGCTAATTAAACCATCTGAAGGTCTGATCAAAGGCATTTAATGTGGAGATTGCTTAGCAAGATGCAGATAATTAGATGAAGGCTACTAATGATTTACTTCTGCAAAGCGTAACCTAGCGCCGCTGTCTAAAAAGTGACACTGTCTACAATTCTGTGCTTCGTGTTCCTCAGTGTAACAGCCTAATGATTAAATATCAAGTACAGATCAGGCCGGGAACAAGCCTTGTATTCTACTTCACAGGAAATATAGACTGTTTGATCTGGAGAATTGTAAAGATGTAGGTTAAGATGGGGTAGATGTCCTTTCAAAGAGGCCCAGTGCTCTTCACTGACTGAAGAGGTGCCTCAGTTTGCGTGGCTAGAGCTAAGTGAGACGACTCCTGCAGCTAACATGGGGTTTAGCTGGAAACGAATCAGCAGAAATAGCTGTGGCTGCAATCCTGTCACTGTCTCTTTTGGCTGCTGCCTTCACATCAAACTCCTGGGCTTGCTTTTCCTTTTGTACTGCCATGCCCTCCCCTGAGCCTCAGAGCTGAACTCCCTTTACCAGATGCCCAAGTCCTCGAGAGGACTGGTCTCTCCACCCCGCAGACCTCTCCTCCTGAGGCAGAAGGCAGCTCTTCCTCCACCAGTGCCCCTTGGGGGTGGGTTTTCGGGTTAGTTTTGCTTCCCACAGGAGTGGGAGGTCAACCCATCTGCTTGCATCCCAAGTAAGTACACCGCCGACTGGGTTAGGTGGTAAGAGCAGGTTCTGCTCTTTGATAGAGGCTTAGAAGGAGCTTGAGGACGTTTTCCAGGGGAGCTGCTGCTGTAGCTGAAATCTGGCAGACTGTCACTCTTGCTCACGCGCAGACCCGAGCTATGCTGAGGAGATCGGTTCTGTCAAGGCGTACGTGACAGTCGGCATACCTACTGGCAGAAATCACACACCGGGGGAATTTTATGGGCAGGAATGCAAGCATCTGGAGAAATTTACATAAAAGCTAATTGAGATAGAAGCTAGCCTGAGGTTTTGGACTTATACATCATGTAAATCTAACCCCTATTGACCTACTGGTTTAAACATTATTTGAACATCCACTAAAACGCCTCTAAATCATTTATTAATTCTTTCTTAACCATTTATAAATGGGAGCCTAATATGAAGTGTGATTAAGCTTTGTCCATTTTGCTCCAAAAAACAGCTCCACACAAGGAATTCCCATAAATTATCCAAAGCAGCAGCAGTCCTCAGCCTTAATTATAGCATTCATTACACACTTACGCTATCATACGAGCTCTACGGTTTTAGTAAAACTCAAGAATGATTTTTTTGCAATTTTAACATGCATCCTCAGGGAAGCTTCTGTGGAGAGGCAGCAGGATCCAAAGCGAGCTGTGGCTGTTGCTGCACATTAACAAACAACTAACCGAGCCCTCCCCCTCCCAGTTCATGCCTTGCTTGTCTGCTGCCCTTGCCCGGGAGTACCGAAGTGCTTGCTCTGAGAGGCCACCTTACAGACACCACTGCACTTCTCCAAGCACTGAAGCCACCTCTTGGGCCAGTGTCAAATGGCTGGACACTTCCTTTGTTGGCATCCAGAAACTACACGATCTTTTGCCCGTCAGCTCTGGGAGGCTGGATCTGGCATCGTGCCCCATGGGTCAGACCCTGGTACTGATCCTTCACAAGCGTGACGGTGAGGAAGGAGCGAGGAGCATGAGTGCACCATCAAAAAACTCAGCTCACTGGGGTTGGTGGTTCCATTTTTATGGTGTCTACAGCTCCTCTGTCTGCCACACATGCCTGTCACCTGGGGGATGAAGAACTGAAATATTAGGAATTGGCATTATGGCTTTGTCTGTCTGGATGCAACAAGCATTTACAAATCTTTGCAGTCTTCCTGGTTACATGCCGGGGATGGACCCAGGTGCTCAGCAGCTCCATCGCTCCTTCATTATTTTACTGGGAAGCAAACCTGGGCAAGGCCACAGTGGGGAGTGACAGGATTGGAATAAGGAGGAGGACCCTGGGGAGAACAGTGGTCCCACAGCACCGCTATAGCTATGTGCTTCTATATGACTGTATGGCTACGGGATAAGCAGGTAGGATATAACTGCGACTTAAGTGTTCAAAGAAACAAAATCACTTTTGGTGGGCTGGGATGGAAGTAAGATGACAGACAGGTCAAAATGGATAGAAAATAAATGAAAGAAATCCAAGCTGGATTTATCGGAAACTAAAATTTAGAAGGGAGTGAGAAAGAAAAAAAAAAAAGAAGAAGAAGCTGGCAAGCCAGAAATGGAGTAGAACATAAATTCCAGAGATCAGAAAGCCAAAAGAAATGTAATGATTTAGAAACATAACAGGGATAATGGAAGAACTGCTGATGACCCCAAAATATCAGAGGGACCAAATAATTCATATTTTGGAGGGATCTGAGTAATTTCTGGTGGATTAGTAATTAGACCTGACTAGTTCACAATCAGTGTGTCTTGCTCCCAATTTTGTTATTGATATTCATCTTCCATTCTGAAATGGAATAATCATCCTAAATTTTAAGTTTCTGTGCAACACTGCAGTCTTCAGCATTTGTTTCCTTTTGATTGATATGCTTCGGGTGAATGTTTACATTATTAATTTTTACAGTGCCACAGAATGTAATAAAACATTCTACAACACTACAAATAAAATGAAATGAAAAATCAACTTTAAAACAAAAATCAAAATGTTTCCCTACCCAAACAAATGCTCACATAAATTACCATGTTTCTACAAAATATTTGTTTTCAACTTATCAGCAGTGGAAATTTGCTTCGTCAGGAGAAGACCAGCTTTGTTATTGATTCAGTCAAGGAAAGAACACAGAGGAAAAACCCAGCAACTGGTTTACTACTGCTTTTTGCTATTGTGCGTTCATTTACATTTATGGACAGAAAGTATAAAATACACATACGTATACAAAACCAGGCATGTACAATTCAGAATGACTGCAGTTTAGATCCATGCAGTACAGGTGTAAACAGCTACATAAAGAGCAAGGCAATAGGGAAGCAGGTACAATATTTGTGTTATCCATGAAAATGTAGAATTCACATCATTTGTGTTTAATTGCCCATGTACTATATCTGGTATTCATCTGTTTTGAGAGTTCACCTACTTTCACCTTAATTGCTAAAGAGACATTATGTCTCAGCAAGGATAAAGACCATTTTCTTTGTATGTTGTTAATAAGAAATAAAGTGCAAAAAATAAAAATGAAGAGGTGTTCCCCTCGGGAATAAAACCCCTCTGCAGTTGTAAACCTCTCTGTGGCTGGGGATGGTGAGATGTCAAAAGGGTAGAGAATTTCCGCTAACATCAGAGAATGAACGAGCTCTGTGTTTGAATGCGCATGCATTTGAGCAAATAGATCACACACGGTTCTCTGGATAAAAACAAAAGAAGTAATTAATTGCAAATTACATGGTGATAGCAATTCCTGTTGAGAACTCGGCTGATTTTTTTCATGTTTAGTAGCTCTCCATCCCACAGTGCCCTCTTCTGAGATATGGGAAAGTCTGAAAATGATGGGAAAAGATGCAAGCTGTTAAATTGTTTCCAATCCATCACTTCTCAGTCCTCTCTCTCTTGCTGCTTGGGGTGGGCTGCTTTAAACCCAGAAATACAGCCACAGATACTGTTTTAAAAGACATCCCTACAGAACCTATATTTGGCTTTCCTTCCATTTGTTAGCCTTTCCTGTCCTTTATTTCATATCAGAGACACTCATACTTTGCATTTTTAGTTCAGATTGACTTAATTTCTTGCTCACTTCTCCCTTTACTGCTAGGTCAGCTGCCTTCATGACATCTAAATTTTGCTTTCACTGGCCCTTCCAGAGCTCTGGGTTCAGCTCTTCAAGCCACTACAGTAATTTGTATCCCTGAACTGATTGAGAACTTGCTAAACTGTTTCATATGCTGTCCAAAAACATCCACACCTCTATCTTGATCCTGGAAAGAGTAAAATGACTTAAGTTAGAGCACAGATCTACTGGGGAAAACAACTGTTAATGTGGTAAGTGTAGTGTTCGTGCAAACTGCAAGCGTGGTGTTAATATCAATGTCTGGCATCAGTTTGAGGCAATGCTGCTTGATGTGAGCCATGTATACAAAACCGTGGAAGCTGGAGCACAGACATGTGGCTGTTGCACATTTTACCGTCTTCTCAGACACGCACCCACAGCTCTTCTGAAGTCACCCTTGCTCTTGGATGAATTTGACAGGATTATGTTAGCTTCCTATCCAGATCTGCGTTTGTCCTCACCCATATGCATTTCTGCTTGCCTGTTCCCTGTCTGCCTCTTGCACCTCCTGGTTCTGTAGCTCAGGTCATTCTTTTATTGACCCTTCATTGTTCATATCTGCTCAACCTTTCCCCAGCCAAATTCCTATTGTTGCCCACTAATATCCCTATTCTCATGCCTATCTTTCCTCTCCTATGAGGAGAGGCTGAAAGAGTTGGGGCTGTTCAGCCTGGAGAAGAGAAGGCTCCGGGGAGATCTTATTGCGGCCTTTCAGTACCTAAAGGGGGCCTACAGGAGAGCTGGGGAAGGACTTTTTACTAGGGCATGTAGTGACAGGACAAGGGGGAATGGCTTCAAACTGGAAGAGGGCAGGTTTAGATTGAACATTAGGAAGAAGTTTTTCACTTTGAGGGTGGTAAGGCACTGGAACAGGTTGCCCAGAGAGGTTGTTGAGGCCCCATGCCTGGAGGTGTTCAAGGCCAGGCTGGACGTGGCCTTGGGCAACCTGGTCTAGTGGGAGGTGTCCCTGCCTATGGCAGGGGGGTTGGAACTCAATGATCTTCAAAGTCCTTTCCAACCTAAACCATTCTATGATTCTATGATTCTATGATTCTATGAAATCCCACCTTAATGTTGCTGGCAACAGCAGACTGCAACTCCTGTCTGTCCTTTCCTGTACTTGGATAAGCTCAAGGGTGGGATAAGTGCATACCTTTGTATTGCTAGGTGATCCCAATTGCTCCACTTTTCCCAGCAGTGTAGGTTCTCCAGCCATGGGGTGGGATAATCAACATGAGTTGGGTGACATTAAGGGCTCCCTGTGCAGTGGGGCAGCCACTGGCAGGCTGGCATAAGAACTGGAGGATTCAGTGGACAGCACGGCAAATCCTGCAGATCTGCAAGATGGACAGTTTAGGCAGTTACGGGCTTTTAGATGCATATGTTGTGGTGTCTTCTGAATTTGGATGTTAAATGGGAGGTACTTATGATGCCTCACAATTTGAGATGCAATCGTTAGCTGACTAAAGTCACTTTGAATTTGTAGGTTTTTTTACATTTAGTCTTCTGTTCAGAAAGCCGTATGTCAAGTTCCAAGGCTTTTCACAGCAATCATGTTTAAATATAAATAAATTTCTTTGCTAGAAAAACCAGTACACTAGCTTCCCACAGCTGGTCAAATATATCTTCGTCCTACAGAATTCAAAGGGATGCTGTCCACTGACAGTGATGATCTCATGATAGCCATTAGTTGATATTTTCTATACAGTAATTTTCATGTCCTTGTTCTATTAGTGCTGGTGCTAAGTTGTTGAAAGAGTTAGTTTAGCCTTTAGTTTAACAGTATTTCTTATTGTTTTCCCACATCTCATGAATATATTCAGGCTAGTTTACAAATTTACGTAAATTCTATTGTTTAAAAAGAAAAAAAATGTCAAAATAGCTTCAAATATCTTCCATTATGTTCTTTGTTGCTCTGCTGTGTTTCTGTCTCTATCTATATTTTATTATTAAGAAGGTCTGCTTTTACTTTTATGATGTGAAGTCTGTCAAAACAATGCATTAAATAATTCTGAATCATTATTATCCAATACTACATCTGTTGCTTGCTTTCTTTTTTTTTTTTCCTTAAGATGGTCCAGGATTGAAATCTGCTATTTGCTGAATACTATACAGTTGTTGCTAAAATATTCTTTTGTCTTCCTGCTCAGATGCCTTCAAACTATTGTGTTCATCACTCAGAGACCTTGAAGGGTGTCGCCTGTGACTCTTCCAGGGGTCTGAATGGCACAGGGAAGATCCTTTGCGTGGATCCATTTCTCTTGGTCAGTAGCAAGAACACGATCTACAGCAGCACTTGTGAGGTACTGACATCGAGGTGGAGAAGGACAAGAATTATGGAGTTATTTTAGAAAGTGTGCTATCCAAGGTCTCAGGACTCCGTGGTCTGTGCAATTTTTTTTTTTTTCTGGGAGGTGAGATCAGATGTAGCCTGCAGCCATTTTCCTCCTGGAAAAAGTCTTTAAGGGGTT
This sequence comes from Anarhynchus alexandrinus, assembly GCA_008711295.1. Lineage (NCBI taxonomy): Eukaryota > Metazoa > Chordata > Aves > Charadriiformes > Charadriidae > Anarhynchus > Anarhynchus alexandrinus. The sequence continues at coordinate 1,957,531 of VUYV01000018.1, read as the reverse complement.
GCTTTAAGCCAGAGGACTGTGTAACACTTGCTCTGCAGACTGTGGGATTGTTCTATGGGAGATCTGCCAATCAGGCACCAAGGAGTAGAAACCATAAACAAAATTTATGGGGCTTCCTAGTTCTTGAATCCAGTCCCAAGAAATTGTAGAGAATCTTGAACAAATAACTAGTCAAGAAATGTCTGTTCAACCCATAACAGGGCACAAAACATTTCCCCAAATTCTTTACAANAAAAAAAAAAAAAAAAAAAAAAAAATAAATCACAACTAAGATGTCCTTTAGGGAAAAGGTCAAGGACAAAGTCTCAGGTTTTTGCAATGAGAGGAACTACCTTGATGAAATATTAGGTGATCCAGCAAGCAGAGTTTCCCCATCTTGCAGATCAGGACAAAAATCTTCTTCCACCACTCTCATCATGCCAGCGGAAAAATTCCCCGTCTCTGACTGAATTAGCTGGACAGGGCACACTAACCCAAGACACCAGTGTCACCAGACTCAGTGCCACCAAGGCATGAATGCACCGGTGCACCCACTGCATCACATTGGGAGAAATGGCTGATCTTTTGTGGATCGTCTTCAGAGGATGATGGAAACTACTTTTCTCTCCAAAGCCGGCTGTATGTTGGAGAAACTATGTTGGCTGTGCCTGCTCCTCCTTGAGACTATCTTCTAGTTTGTCTAAGTGAGTTTTTTCTTAGGGGAAAGGTTTTGCCCTCTTTCTGGTGTCTGTAGGTGGTCACTTGCTTTGCCTTGAACAGCTTGTGCGTGCCAGATGGCACTGAATACAGGATCAAGCTCTAGAAAAAGCAAAAGCTAACATGGACAAGAAGTGACTAACGACAGAATTAGAAGTAGGTGTTATTTCGTCCACTGGTGCCTGTCTGTATTTTACCAGCCTGTTCTCCTTGGCACACCAGGAGTGGAGTAATTCCTTCATGAGATGTCAGTCTAGAGACAGGCTGAGCTTACTTTGCCATTTGAAATGCCGGTGCTCTGGGTGTTGCTCGTAAATGTTGGTGGTCACCGTACAGATGTGTAAACATGTATGCACGTGTGTATAAGTGGTTTTATATACTTCAAATTCTATTCTAAAATGTTCTCCTCTGTGAGATTTATAAATGGTTTTATAACCGTGGTCACATCGTTCTGGAATGTGACAGAGCAGCAGAGACATTACAGTAGATTTGCAGCAGAATTCAACTAACATTCTTGGTGAATCTCATCAGAGCAAGACAGACATCTGACATTGACATCTGACAGATTTGCCTCTGGAGGTCTTATTGGAATTTACTCCATGGAATAAGAAAATTAGCTGTTTATTTCAGGAATGCTGAATTATCTTCTCCCTCTTTTCTTTCAGAATAGGTGGTTACATTTTGATGCATTTGTGGCCAAAATAAAATGAGGTGCACTGGAGCCAGTATAACACTGCTTGCAGTGCTGTAGTCAAAACCACAGAGGAGAAACTTCTGGACCGTATTCTTCTGAAACCACACCACTGGTATCAGTTCTTGGTATTTCTAATCAATTTGAATGAGAAAAAGTTGTAAAAGCTTTTAAGATTTTACAGGAGGTTCCACAACAGCATTAATTCTTGCCCACTACCTGGGCAAGCACCTACTTACCAAGCAACACGATAAAGCTTTATCCTCCCCCTACAAAGTAATGGGAGAGGAGGAAAAATAGAGGGGCAATGCAAATCTTCTGAAGAAAGCTATTTTTCATGAAAGACATTTGATATTTTTTATGTTAGACAGAGAACAGGATTTCCATCAGGAAAAAAATATTTTTCATCCTATTTCTGAAACTTCGGATATTTTTAATAAAACCATAGAAAACCTCACATTACTTAAATGATGCTTTGGCCTATTGAGTACTGAAGATGAGGCAGTACAATGAGAGATGTTTATTCATAAAGGAGAAGGATATACCTACAAAAAAGTTGGCATCTCTGTTGCCAACCTGATTTGCATTTGAAAATTGCACCAGATTTTCAGACATTTACGTTTGCATGGGTCCCAGAAAGCTATTTCTTTTCTAAAGGGTCATGCAGTTCTATGTGTTTCCACTAATGTTGTGATCTTTTCTTATTAGAAACTTTCATGTGTAGGCTAAGGAATTTGACCTTATCTCACAGAAAATTGTCTCCTGAAACGCAGAGTTGGGAAAAGAACCTGTCATGAAACTCAAGCCTGTTAATATTCTTGGGCATAATTCATGAAGACTGAAGAGAGAGGCTTTCAAAAAGCAACTCTAATGTTATGAATAATTATCTCTTTGGACTTAAGGGAGTCTGGAAATTCACTGTTAAGCTGCCTGAGATACTTTCTAGTAGTCACTACTATACAGCTGCAGAAATTGGGCTGGTACCCAGATAAAGAATGGAAATTTCGTTCTGATTTCTGAAGGTACCATGTAATTAATTATTTCTGAAAGACCTTACACCTGGAAATTTTTGTTCAAAGATAATTTTCTTTTGGCTTCTATTTTCCTGAACTGTTCATAAAACACAGGATTGTGCAGAAGCTTTAGAATTTAGGTTTGCAAAATATTAACGTATAGAGGTAGCTTGAAAATCCTGCAGTCTTCTAAACACGTGCATCCACTTTGTAAAGTAGAACCTGGCGGCTTTCAGTATTCGATAAATGAAGCGTTTTTAGAGTGCATGGCGTTACACATGTAAAAATTGCCATTGGCTTTATGACATTTCTTGAGAAATGCTAGCAATGTTCGTATCTCTTTCATTATGAGCTGAGAACCGATACCAAGCTAACGATAAATTTCCTGTTGATGGATCTCTGTGGGATGAGAATGTTGTGCCCAGACACCCTAAACAGAAGGTCTCATGTAAGCCAAATAAGGTGGAGCTGGGACATATGCAGAATACAGACAAAATCAAGAAAGTGGTTCTATTTTGCTCAACAGCTAAGTACCTGTGGCTGCTACAAATAAGATTTTCCAGATATACAGTTTATACCACCCCAGGAGCAACTTAGATTTTTCTGCAAATTGGAAGAGCTATAGGAAAAGTAGGAACAAGGCCATTTAAGTCTTCCAGGCCAAAAGGCTGTATAGACCCCTCTGAATTAACCATGCTGTACATATGATTGTTGTAGAAACCACAACTCAGCGATGCACCTGGTTCCTTCCCTGTCTCTGTTCCGGCCAAGCGAGCTGATGAAACATCAGTTTTGGAATTGTTTTCTGTGGATACTGTGAGATTTCACATGATAATATAATCATATATTAGAGACAAGCGAATCACGGCTAAGCATCTCCACATGAGATTGACACCTGCCCTCCGTATCGTTCAATATGTCAGTATTGGATATGTGTGCAAGAATAAAGCACTGGCTTGTGCCAGAGTATAACTGGAGTGCTGGAATAAAACTGGCCAGCCTCGTTAGAAACCAGGCAGGCACACACTTTTTCAAATATCTTTCCTTGGGAGATTTAGTTGTCTTAATAAGCACAACTGGCCTTTTAGCTGTGGAGAAATGGTATGTTGTTGGAAAGCTGCTATTTTTGCCCTTTCCTATAGCCTGTGTCACAGGCAAAGCCCTACCCCTTTTCAGCAGTAATGTCTGTGGTAGCTGAAGTGCCAGCTGTGTGCCAAAAAGCAGATCTTGACCTTTCTGTTTGTGAAAAATGGGTTGAACTGTGCTTACTTCAAGTTTCTGGCAATGAGCATTAGCCCAGCAAGAGCAGAGTGGACATGAAGGCTGTTCTATTTTAGAAAGAAAGTAAAATGTAATGAATTTATTTAAAAGCCAGTATATGTGCACACGTATGTGGGCATATCTTTCTCTGTCCAGGAGTGGATAGACTTTCCTGCCACACAGCAATGTCGGAAAATATCATGAGGGCACAGTATATTGAAGTCACACGGGTTTTAGGCATTGCATCTCAGAATGAGAATTTTGCACCATAGGTATAAGAAAAATGATGCTCTGGCTTTGCTATTGCTCTGAGACAACTGCTAGTAAAAGCTGGTGACCTTTCAGAGAAAGGAAAACCTTTTGTAACTAAAGGAAAGATGAAAAATAGTGCTGTAATATATTGGACACATTGCTAAGGCAAAGAGGAAGTGAAAGGTGGAGAGGTATGTCCAGGTCAGAATACTGACCTAGAATGAAATGAAGGTATGTCCCAAAGGGTGGAGGTACAACTTTCTTTTTCCCCACCTTTTAAAAAATTGTTTTATTTCTAAGTGTTATACAGAGCTTAGCTGAGGCTGTAATCTGAAATAGCTAAGAACAAATCTCCCCCTGTGAAGAAATAATTTTTCTTTGCTGGAGCAGGTGTGTTGAGAACCCTGTCAGATGCTCATACATCAGGAACTGTGAGCGGACTGAGAAAAAGTGTTTCCAAGACTGCAAGGAGACAGTTAAAGAGAATGAGCTTTGTACAGGTATCTCAGAGGGAATATAATAAAAAAAAAAGGGAAAGAGTAATGGACTTTTTCCAAAATCTGCAAGTTATTGAGATCAGTTCTTCTGGGCCCAGTGTATGATGATACATTTACTTCCATCTTGCAAATAAGGACATTTTAAAAAAATGCTTAGAGAGAACTTATTAACATGCTTTATGCATTGACTTTACAAGACGAATTCAGGAATACTGTAGGACATCTGGGACATCCCCTGCTTGTGTACTACAGGGAGCTTTTGTCCTATGCTGGATATATGGGAGAAGGAGTCCCAGAGAGAGGAAAAGGGATTAAGAGCAGGTCCACCAAAGAAAGTATTGTGAGGCTGCATGAGTGATGGCAGTAAAATTTCAGAGGAAAAGCATTACAAAAATAAAGAAAAGGAAAAGAGTTGGAGAGGGATTCACATGAGTTGCATAGCTTCAGTGAAATGATCTCAGATGCAGGAATGTCTTTATTCCCTGGGCACATCCCTTTTCCATATAATGTCTTGTGTAATGAAAATGGATTTTCTTAGGTAAAATTTTGTTTTTAGAATTTGATAGAAAAAGAATGGTTCTAACTGGGAAAGAAAATGAAAAGCAGCAAGTCATTGTCAAGGTCAACAAATGTGGGATGTGACATTGAATCTCCAACTTGAGGGAAATGTCATGGAAGCATTTCATTTTTGGTTGCCGAAAGAGCACGCTAGCCTCTGTGCTGACCAAGGAAAGAATGTGATGTTTGTAGCACATCCCTGCAGGGAGCAACAGAAATGACTGAAGGCTTCCCTAGGAATTTCTAATATCATATGCAGTACGCTGGGAAGAACAGCCTTTCTAGAGACATTGTCTTTTACATGGAGACGTGACAAGTACCAGTTGTGGTTTCTGTTGGGATAGAGTTAAGTTTCTTACTAGCAGCTGGTATAGTGCTATGTTTTGGATTTGGGATGGCAATAGTGTGAAAGTGCACTAGTGTTTCTGGTTGTTGCTAAGCAATCAAGGCCTTTTCTGTTGCTCACACCACCTGGCCAATGAGCAGGCTGGGGGGGCACAAGAAGTTGGGAGGGGACACAGCCGGGACAGCTGATCCCAACTGACCAAGGGGATATTCCGTGCCATATGATGTCATGCTCAGTATATAAAGGTGGGGGAAGAAGAGGGAAGGGAGGGACATTCAGAGTTATGGCGTTTGTCTTCCTAAGTAACTGTTACGTGTGATGGGGCCCTGCTTTCCTGGAGATGGCTGAACACCTGCCTGCCCATGGGAAGCAGTGAATGAATGCCTTGTTTTGCTCTGCTTGCACGTGGCTTTTGCTCTACCTATTAAACTGTCTTTATCTCAACCCACAAGTTTTCTCACTTTTACTTTTCTGATTGTCTTCCCGATCCCAGCTGGGGGCAGTGAGCGAGTGGCTGTGTGGTCCTAGTCGCCAGCTGGGGCTAAACCATGACAGTACCTTCCCTGGGACTTGAGGCAAAATCACAGCTGAGTCCTGATGTATTAGAAGACTGGAAAGGAGCAAAAGGAAAAAGCAGCAGGTAAAGCTGTTACCTGACACGTAGGGAAACCTCTAACTCTCTTGGACAGATTGGTAGCCTTTCTAGCTACCCCCATGTTACTGAAGCTTGAACCATCAAGCTGCATCTGAGGACTTGAAATGCTTGCCCGGGCTACGAGTTCATGTGACTGTTAGATGTGTTGGGTGATTGATGACTGTTCAAGGTCTTTTTGCAAAATGGCCTTGTATCCTGGATGGTAGAAGGAATAAGTTTGACAGTCACTGTGATTTTTTAAATAGCATTCCTTGTCAACAGTCAGACCTCTGCAGATTGCTTTCTGATCCTACTGAACAGCATGTCAAATATATTGTTATTTTATGAGCATCTTTCCACCCTCCCAATTCCAAAAGTTTCTGGGGAGTGTGAGGCTCATGAGCAGAGTGCTAATATAGCCCATAAATCGTGTTGATGGCAGTACAGAGCTTGAGCATGCCTGGGGGAGAAGGTTTTACAGCCCTTACCAAAATTCTTTGTTCTACATCAGGCCTGATACCTGCCATAATGACTATAGCTTGATTCCAAGTCACAATTTATTGTTAGCTGCCATTCACTTTTATTTAATTTGTAGTGGGGATCAGAGGCTAACAGTTAGGAGGGCAGCATGAATCTCAGTAGACCAACACTCACCAACTTCTTGTGGATTCTGGGCGAGCCCCTGCAGGCTGCACCTGCAACTCAGGTGTGCTGGTCACAAGCTGTCCTGAATACTGTTTGCATCCTTCTTTAAGCTTTTCCTACCATCTGAACCAAGACTACCCAAGATGAAAGGGTAAGCACATTAGTACTCTATGCCAAAACAACTGTCTTTTAGAGTTCCCGGCTCTGGGAAACAGAACAAAATCCTTTGAATGTTGAGTGAGAGCACGGTGGAAGTAACACTCCATGCATGTCCTGTTCTTGTTAAGCATGAGACTTCAGCAAACATCGGAGAAGGAGCTTGAGGGATCATTGATTAGACCTGGACTATCTGTCATAATTTAATATAATATGCAACTAATATGCCTATATGCCTAAGCTTTTTCTGTCTGCCAAGGGAGAGTTAAACACCTGAGGATAAGATCCGAAAGAGGTAACATGCATAACTGTTGTTATATTTAATGGGTGCAATGGATAAATGCAAAGCAGTCCTAGCAGAAGGGGCCAGAATCCGAAGCTACCCCACAGCTGGGTGCATAGAATCAAACTCACTTCGACTCTTCATTCAATTTGTTTACTGACATTTTCTTCCACTGGAAAGAAAAGATACAAATGGACATAAATGGTTCTTGATCTGAAGTCAAAAGAAACAGCCCCACCTTTCACAGTTTACATGTAATGTCTTTAGTATGGAGTGGGAATAACAGTAACTTCCTTAGCTCACACAGATAGGAAACGATATATAAAGGATCCTGAGACGCTCACAGGCTAAAATAATGGGAATCTTGAAAAAAAAAACCCTTAGGCAGAGATGGTGTTATTCATTGCACTGGGGGCCTGGTGTGCTGGGTGAGAAGCAAATATGTGACACTTTGTCCCCCAAGTCCCCAGTTATTGTCGTCCTCTAGTAGCTGCTAAGTGCAAGCCCAGTAGCCTGTTTGCATACTCTGCGATTGGTATCAATGTTTATATTAGTATTCAAAAAACAACAAAGGGTGTGTTAAAAATAGCAGAGATGACACAAAGAGGGCAATTACTTGGTTGTGTGAATAGGAAGGATAATATTAAGTTACTGTGTAATTAAGGTTAGACCAAGGTGAAATAAAGATAGCAAACAAGGAAAGTAAGGAAAGGTTACTCATTCTGGACCCAAACATATCCCTACTGAATTTAACGACAGGTTTACACTGACCTCTGTGAAAGCGAGTAGGAGTAGACTTGAGGTTAATTTAAAGACATATTCATAAGGGAGTTTAGTGAAACTGGATAATGTACAATAGAAAAAGAAACCACAGACAAAGAAATAAACGGGAATTTATTGAAGTGAGCTCATCTCGGAAGCGGTTTGATATGAGCTGTTCTCTCACATCATGCTGTGTGCTTATTATGAGAGGTGAAATGCACGGTTTTGTTCCACATTAGATAATTTATGGGCTTTCTTCAGGGCAAATCGCTTTCAAAAGGCCTGAACCTGGATGTGTTCTGCCACTGGTCAATCTTGGGCTGCAAGGCTGCTTACCAGCAGGGTACCAGTGCTGTTTTCATGCTTGACTGGGAAACATTTGTGGCTTAAATCTCACCTTGTTTGCAGCTATGAGAAAATGCTGCGTTCTTTTACTGACCAGGCATGGAAGTTATTGATTTCTCCTCTGTGTGTGCAGGAACATTTGTTGGGACTGCCTGAAATGGTTCAAGAAAATCGCTTGTGAGACAGAGAAAGATACTAATTAAATCTTCAGAGAGGAAAAGGACTTAAATGATGAAAGATGTTGGTAAATTACTTAGCTAACAAATAGGTGCCTTGGAAATTGAAGTACAAATTAGGTTATCTAATTTTTCACCGCAAACCTAAGCAGTTCCATTAATATGATTTCCATCTTGTGATAATATTTCATGGCTCATCAGGAGCTTGCTGAGACATGTTAGTGAGAGCTGGAAACAATGGTAATGCAAAGCTTTTGTTTCCAGGTAAGGTGATGAGAGTTTTCCTAAGAAAAGGACCTTAAAAAATGATGATGCTTTCATGTGTTGGTGCATTCATACTACCAATAAACATAGCACTGTATGTGTTCAACTGAATAGAGCATATGGTGATAATTTAGGCAAACAAGTTTGATCCCTTTACCTTAATGTATGTTGTCAAAATTGCCATGCGGGGCTGCACTGAGAAAAAGGGGTGGTTACAATGTACATTGGCTGTGCATCAGGTAGGCTTCTTCTGGGACAGGAACCAGTGCTTCTGTCTCTAGACTGGCACTCTGCCCCACACGTTACATTGAAGTACCAATATGACTTTTTCACTGTATTCCCCTTCTCCCTGGACACACACTGAGCATCACTCTTGAGCTCTTGCTGTTATTTTCAAGTTTTCTGGAACTGCAGGTGGGGAGGTCAGTAGGAGGAGGAGAGAACATCTAGCTACTGCCCAGAAGCCTTTACCGACATGTTTTGTAAGGTATTGGGTCAGATTTTCCAGACGTCCCAGCAATCCTCTTTGTGCCCGCTAGCAATGCATAACATCACTGACTTGGAGCATGTGCTGCAGTCACCAGTGCTTTGGCTTTCTTATACGTGTATTGCCATCACTATGTTTCAGCATTAATTCTGCAGTGAGAAAAATGCACATTGCTCACAGCTGTCTGTAAGTTATTTCTTTCCACCTGCCTGCACACTGATATTCAGCAATCTCATTTTATAATATACAGGGTTTTTTTCTTCTTTAAAGCATGATTTTAAATCTGGGAGTAACTGGGAGAGCTGTTGTGAAATTATGGGAGACTTTTATTTCTGTCAATTCCCAGAGCACCTTGCTACAACTCATTTTGTGGTTAGCACAATGTGTATAGTGGCAGAGACAGATGAACACAAACGAACACGGTTCTAATTTAAAAACAACAGTTTTTCAGCAATAGCTATACAGAATGCACGTCTGAGAAAGGAGGAGGGAAATATTTATTTTCCTTTTGAAGGTTGACTTCCACCTCCAAATGATTTCAGCATGGTTTCGGATCTGGTCCCCCTTCCCTCCCTGCTTTTTCTTGAAGTGATTAATCAATGAAGTCATCCAGAAGCAGTATCAGTTGCTGTTTTACAGTATCAGGGATGGCAGTGTTCAGCTAGGGCAATGACAGCATGGCTGAGCCTGATCATGGCCTTTATAAGCAGACTACTACGTTTTACACCGAATGGACCAGCTGTAAGTCCTCCATCGTAGGTACAGCTAAGTGCAGGAAATCAGACTCAAGTCTGGTGCAGCTGGGACAACGTTTTGCCAATTCCAGACAAGAAACATACATTTGTTCACTTCCAATAGTTGTTGGCTTGTCAGATGGCATTTTGAAGCTCAGAAATAGCAGATCAGCTTAAGAGCCTGAAGACAAATAGTTCAGGGATATTGCAGAAGCAGCTCTTCCTTTGCTCTTCCCACCAACCCACCAGTGCTCCCTACCCTGCCTCTCATTTGGACCGTACGCTGCAGAAGCTCAGCAGGGGAGCTGTAAAAGAAGACCAAGTCTTTAACAATGAAGTTCCTTCAAGCAGTGGAAATACAGCTTTTCCCCTTTTGACTAATTCTGCATGGACTATGTATCATCCATTAGGGTGACATACAATGTATAGCCATAGGATCCAGTTTATGGGGCTCTATAATACGCACCTGCACAGTGAAATTGCCCTAGTACATCACTAAAATAATGAATTATCCTGACCTACTGTACATTACTAATGAAATAAGCTCTCTCTTTCTTCATTAGTTACTTAATAGGTTTTCTGCTTCATGTCAGTTGCAATCCTTATTTAACATCACTGAAGAATAATCCTTTTGTTTCTACATCAGAAACATGGATATTTTACTCCTAATATATTGCGAACATGATAGTTCTCACTTCAGTAACCCATGTTCTGCATCTGTAGGTTTAAATGAAGAGTGAATCTTCACAACATCATCTTGGAGTGGGACAGGGGTTCTGTTAGAGACGTTAAGGATGGTGCTCCTTCTGCACTTACACATTGATAGATATAGTAGTCTACATGCTCTGTGCAAGAAATCCCAATTTAGGGTGTAAAAAGTGATCAGGAAGGAGTCATGAAATATAGCAGTCAGAGACTTTACAAATCTTAAGAGACAAATTCTAGCAGAGCAGTAGGTAGTGTATCTGTCAAAGCCAGCTGCCTCCTTGGCGTTCTGTTTCAAGGTAAAATTAAAACCCATGATTATCTGCATTCAATCTATACCATAAGAATGATGATAAGATTAATGATCAAAGCTGTGTTTCTGTCTCAAGGGTCCCCCTGCTGTTTATGTGCCTACCTCCTACTTAGGAATCGTAGTGATAGATGCAGCTGTCTAATACAGTCTCCAGTTGCTTGAAATATGGTTCCCTGGCTGGTTCACACATGTGATGCCCCTCTTGCTAAGTCCTGTGTCGTGTAGGCATCTGTTTCTTACTTGTTTATAAAACCTGCAGGAATAATTTAATCTATATTAATGGTGTCATCCTATGGTCCCAAAGTGAACACTGAAGTTATAATTCAGTTTCAGGGCTCTGCTGCTCTTCAGAAGCCATGAGAATGAAGAAGGCTCTTTCAATTGAATGAATAATCACCACTCTTCATAATCTTTGAGAAGTTGTGGAGATCGGGGGATGTCCCAGAAGATTGGAAGAAGGCTAATGTCACCCCCATCTACAAGAAGGGCCTAAAGGAGGATCCAGGAAATTACAGGCCCATCAGTCTTACTTCAGTCCCTGGGAAAATTATGGAATGAATCTTCTGGGGGGCTATCACAGGTCAAATGAAACCTGTGAAAAGCCAGCACGGATTCATCAAGGGGAAATTGTTTTTGACAAACCCAATTGCCTTCTACAACAAAGTAACCTGCTCAGTTGATGAGGGGTGAGCAGTGGACAGTGTCTCCCTGGGTTTCTCTAAGGCTTTTGATATGGTTTCCCACAGCCTTCTCCTAGAGGAACTGATGCATTATGGTCTAGACAAGTGGTCTGTGCGGTGGGTGGGGAACTGGCTGGCAGGTGGTGGTAAATAGCTCCTTTTCAAACTGGCAACCTGTCACAGGTGGGGTCCCCCAGGGATCGATGTTGGGCCCAACACTGTTTAATATCTTCATAAGTGATCTGGATAATGGCATCAAGCGTACCCTGATGAAGGTTGCTGACGATACCAAACTGAGTGAGGAAGTGGACATTTCAGAAGGGGGAGTTGCCCTGCAGGAAGACCTGGATAGGCTGGAAGAGTGGTCTAACAAGAACCTTAGGAAGCTCAACAAGGACAAGTGTAAGGTCTTGCACCTGGGAAAACATAATCCAGGAGTGCAGCACAGGCTGGGATCTACCTGGCTGGGGAGTAGCTCTGTGGAAAGGGCCCCAGGGGTCCTGGTGGACAACAAGCTCAATATGAGTGAACAGTGTGCTGCTGCAGCAAAGGAAGCCAACAGAATGCTGGGTTGCATCAACCAGGGCAACACCAGCAGAGATAAAGAAGTCATTATCCCACTCTACTCAGCACTTGTCAGGCCACACCTGGAATAATATGTTCAGTTTTCATCCCTGTTATATAAAAAAGATGTGGACAGGCTGGAGAGGGCCCAGAGATGGACCACAAAGAGGATCAAAGGACTGGGAAGCCTGCCATATGAGGCAAGTCTGAGAGAACTGGGTTTGTTCAGCCTTGAGAAAAGAAGACTTAGGGGAGACATTATTACCATGTTCCACTATCTAAAGTGTGGCTACAAAGAAGATGGAGACTCCCTTTTTACAAGGATCCACATGGAAAATGCCAGGGGTAATGGGTACAAGTTACTCCCGGGGAGATTCTGACTGGACACAAGAGGAAAAGTTTTCACAATGAGAACAATCAGCCATTGGAATAACCTTCCCAGGGAAGTGGTGGATTCCCCAACATTGGACACTTTTAAGATGCAGCTGGACAGGGTGTTGGGCCANTCTTGGACAGGGTGTTGGGCCATCTTGTCCAGACTGTGCTTTTGCCAAGAAAAGTTGGCCCAGATGACCCTTGAGGTCCCTTCCATCCTGGTATTCTATGATTCTATGACTATCTTATTCGTCCAAACATGGTGTAATTGACCTGTGCTATACTTTATGAAATGCTCCTTGGTTTCGGTGCTGTTACAAGCTTTGCTTTTCTTTGTGGTCATTGTTTATTCAGTTATTTAGGTTCATTCCTCTCTCTTCATTATTGGTGCAAATAGAAAAGGCCTGCTTAGGAAAAGGAAGAGGCTATTGTCTTTTCTTTACCCATTTATTCTAATTGCTCTTTGCTTATCATGTGAATTCGACCTGGTTTCTTATGTATGGTTCTCTCTCTTTTTTTTTTTTGGGGGGGGCGAAGCTCTTTTCCTGCTCTCTTTCATGCCCAGTGTGGGACAAAGGTGAGAGTTGAACACACTCTGGAGCATTCTTGAAAAATTAAGATGCTTGGCAGAAAGGAGTATTTGGAGTCACTTCTCCCCAGGCAGAACAGGAAATTTCTTAGCCAAGGCCAGGGGCTTAAAAGGATTGGGAAGGGCACTGCTCACTTAATGAAACAGGTATCTTGACATCCACTCAATATCTCCACACCTTTGTATCTCATTGCCTGAGTCCCACAGGCCTGGGCCACCTGTGCCTGCATGCTCAGTACAGTACCCCTCTTTCAGCGCATAGCGTGGTGGCAAGATATGGGCTACTTATCATTTGGAGCTGTGTTAGCTCTGGGTACGCGTCAGGCAGGAAGCTGGCTCCTGTCTGTCACTACACGTTCAGCTAGCTCCTGATGGAGTACAAGCAGCAGTCAATACTTACATGAAGTGTTCACAGCAGTTGTGGCAATTAGGGAATAGAGCACAAGGTTTCTTCTTCATTGTTAGGGTAACTTTTTTTTTTCTGTGGTTAAGGAAAACTGATCATGTTGCTTGGTTTGTTTAATTTTACAGACCACCCTTAAAATAATAAAAAAACACACAATTGATTTAGGAGCTTCTCTCTCATTAAGTCTGTAGGATATAGAATCAGAACACTCAGAGGTACTTAGTCTTTGAATCCCAGTGACTTGGATGAGAGGAGCTGTAGTTAAGCTACTTAAAGGCAGATTTTAAGAATGCATTTAGATGCCTAAATATGCATAGTTTCCTGTTGCCTTTTGTAACAAGCAGTATGAAAAAGTCTTCTGCGGGATTTAATTCTCCTTGATCTGTGCATCTGAAAGTTTACTTCTAAAAATCTGCTTTGAAGCACTTTTGAAAATATTCCCCCAAGTGAATACCAGTGGGCTGTAGCTTGAGACTTTGAAATACAGTATGGACTTTAGGGTCCTTCTGTGAAGGTGCTGGATTTGGCCATTGACACAAATGTATTGGGGATCTCATTCAGTCTCTCTGGTTTTGTCTTCCTAAGGTGTGTGTGCTGTTGGGGAGGGAACTGAATAACTGGTAACACACTGAAAGTGCATTTGTTCATATGTGCGAATGATTATTCATAGAATATTTTTGCTTCGTTGGCCAGCTCTGTCAAGTATCCACCCACCTACAATTTGTGACTTAGAAATGTCACAAAAATAAGGGCTTGAATACTTAACACACTGAAGGCTTGATTCAGACCTTCTTTAATAACATTGCCTTCAAAATCAGCCAGCAAGAACATCACAAGGTTAGATCTGATGCCAATGTAGAACACAAGAACTGAAAAACCCCAACGTACTGGGTATGAAACCCACAAGAAATGTGAAAAAGAAAATGTAATACATAGTACAAGTATGATTAAAAAGTGATTATCATTGGTTTTGTGTCCTTTCCATAGGATATCTGAAGGCACGTGCATTTTTGTAGGTAAAGCATTTGTATCAGTGACAGTCTTTCCTTTTGGAGCAGCTCTGACCTTACATTTTCAGCAACTCAATGGCAAAAAATATTATTTTCTTCCTACTTCTTTTGGGTAAAAGAAAACCTTCACCTCTTCTCCTGCTTCAAGATCGTCTTGCTGCTATGCCTTGTAACTATCAATCTTCATTTACTTAGCTGTACAGAAAAATTAACCTTCTAGGAGGGTACTTTTTTTAAAGTGCAGCATAATTCCTTAGTACCATTGACACTGGTTGAACCGTCACTGGTTATATTCGGTGAGAAATGCTGATAGTGTCTGTACTTCATCTTCATATCAATGAGAGACTGATGATCAATTTATTTTCTTGTCAAATACTTTCTTTAATGGGTTGCATTTTGTGTGGTTGACTCTTCTGATAAAATCAATTTAATTAACTATCAAGATTTGACAGAACACGTTCAGGCAGTGTCATTCATTTCAAAAGAATAATAATTTCAATCAAAGACAAGTTGCCAACCATTCTAATGAGGTATCTCAACATTAGCAGGATTTCATGCTAATGATCAAAATGAGGTATTTCAGGATTTCTAACAAATTATGATTATAAACCAGATATTGCAATAATACCAGGGTACACCATCACTATTTATTCACCGAGCCATCAGTACTTAAAACAAATTCTTATAAGCTCCTGCATGTGTAAGTTGGTTGGGAAAAGAGGGAAACAAATTATCCTCTTCTCAGCTTGTCATTCAGGAGCTTGTAGCACTCAGTTACTGCAGGGAGGCAGGCGATGCTCTTGAGGCACATCTCGTACTTTGTGGGGTGCAGGTTCCCTATGAACAAATGAGCAGCGGTGTGTGCAGCTTACCAGAGTTTACATTGCTGTACTGTGCTACCGCTCCATATTATTATAGTGGGAGGCTGAATATCAGCAGGATCTATTACAATACTGGATGATTAAAGTACTTCTTGACTTTACACAAGATTTTAAATTCAGGATGAAGGAGGGGGAGGCATAGTGCGTGAGAGAAGAGCAGAAAGAAAAGGAGAAGATTATGCTTCAGCAGCCTTCATGATAAAATAGTAGTAATTAGTTTCAGTAAAATCCCATAATAGTTTTTTGCACTTTGCAGGAAACCAAGTGGCAGACAGATAAAACAAATTACTTTACTCAGGGCAATTAGCGAGCTATTACAAGGTTCTGCCTATGTTTCCCCACGATTGCAAAGGTCGTGCCCTATTTTTCCAAGAACTTTATGTTTCTGAAAATCTCATCCATTTTAAACCCACCACTGTGTGTACATACAGCCACTTCAGCTCTCGGAGCACAGCAGGCGTTGTAGCTGAGGTCCAGAGAGATACTGAGTTCTGTGACCACGTTGAGGGGAGGGGGAGTTTTTAACACTTGCTGCTTACTCATCTGAAATAAACTTGCAGTGTTACTACTGTGTGTTTGACTCTCTGACACATAGTACAAGGAAAACATTTGGGTTTTATTGTCCTGCGTTCTCGTACTGCACTATCAGATTTAAGTAAAAATGCGCACTGCAGATTTAAATGTTCACTTTCATGGCTGATTCCTGATAGTGACTCCATTGGAAAGGAAAGACAATTTCTTGGTAAAAGAGTACAAGGATTCCAAACTAATCAGAAATGACTATGAAAAAATCAGTTTTCAAAATTTTTTCTTTTGATTTGAAACCCTTTTCAACTTTGCGTTTCAAGAAGGCACCTGTCTTGACAAATTAAAAATTGGCTTCCTATAAGAGTAATTCAGCCATTAAACAAAACAATAAAAAAACCCTGAACATGTATGGTACAGAAAAATTAAAGGTTTGAAATAACTGTGTTGAAGAACGCCTCTTAATGCATGGTCAGCACTGTTTTATGGCTGTTTTAATGAAAATTATGCAAAATATGCAGATCACATTTACAAATGGGAAAGTTAATTTAGCTTTTTTTAACAGAAACCCTTTTTTATTGCACTGAGACCAGGGGAATTACACTGGTATAAAATGTAGGAACAGCATAGGAAGTAGTATTATATTCTCTGGCAAGACTTTGTCTAAGAGCACCAGCTCTTCTGACGTATACTGCCTGGCCATGATTTCAGTGAAGAATATGAATCATAGAATGGTTTAGGTTGGAAAGGACCTTGAAGATCATCGAGTTCCAACCCCCCTGCCTGAAACATGAGTTTCACACTAGTTCCTGCAAGACCCTGAACTCCGTTCCTATGCTATAGACCACTAAGTGTTAATAGCAAAAAACATTTTGCATTATAATTAGGTTTGGTAGGATTCAACATGTCTTCTTATGGAAAATTGATGGTTAAAATCAAAGCTTATTCTTCGTTATCATCTTTAGACTGTTTCAGCCTCCTCCTCTCTCTCACTTCTGAACCTTCAAACCAGCTCTGTAATTTTGGGTTTGGCCATCAAGCTGCTTTAGACCAGAAATTATAGCTTGTGCAGCTGGGGTGAAACCTAGTGCTGGCATCCCAAAGAAGAAAGTTCACTGATATGAACTTGCATCTTTTCATAACTAATTTTATTGATATGATTACTTCTAGGTTGTACCACAATTGAATTGTGTATGTTAAATGAGACCTTGTGCAACAATTCATTTATTCCCTCTGACAGCCAGAGTGCAGGAGACTTACTGGTCTCCTAAGGCAGAGACCCCAATAATTGGGTCATTGAATGTTCAGATTTATTAGCAGCAGTCAGAAGAATTTAATTGTTTTAGTCATGGTTTCTTCCCACCACTCACCTTATCTTCCCACTGGTGATTAATGTTGGTGAGAAAAGAAAATAATGTGATAGAGATATCTTGAAACACAGTAAGTTAGTGGAGGCTAATGGCATGTTCATGAGCTTGACCAGATGGTAACAACACTCAGTCTGGTTGGATGAGGGTGGAAACCTATAGCTGGACCTGGGACTGCAGGTGATGACTCTAGTGAATAGACTTCGAGAAGAAATAGATTTTCTTTGGGAATTTTGTTGGAAGACCTTGGAAATCTCTATATTAGCAAAACCAATTTAGTCATTAACAGTCCAGTTTTGCTGTTATCCTGTTGGTGAGTCACTGATCCGAGAACAGAAAATGTGCTTAAAGGAAATGTGCGTGCTATAATTATCACTCTAATTTTTTAATGTTGTCTTCCAATGAAGCAGAATTTATTATTGATTTTATGGGGAAATGTTATTATAGTATGTCAGGACTTAATTGTGCACTTATTAAAGAAAGAAGGGGGTAGCACTAATGTAGATTACCATGTTAATACTACTGTTTCTCATAGAGTTGCTACTTAGTTACCAGAATTAGCATGAAACAGTATATGTTATTTCACAACAATTATTACATGATTAGTCTGCTGTCAATATTATGTCAAACTTTAACATAACTGTTGTTTTGTCGGCTCTGTTATAGACAAAGCCTGAATTCATTTGTGGTCCTTGAGAGTGTCATGAGGGGCCTAACAAAACTCTGAGACTTCCTAGTCACCTTTATCCATGGCAAAATAGTTCTGCCCCAGAACGGCAGAATTTGTGCTCTAAGTCCTGGTGGAATTCAGAAGGGGAACAGAAGATAAGAGCAGCAGCAGAATACCCTGTGCTAAACCCCAGGGCTCTGAGACTGGAATCATCTGTATTCTAGTTTCTCTCCTTAGAATCATAGAATCATAGAATTGTCTAGGTTGGAAGAGACCCTTGGGATCATTGAGTCCAATCATCTACCCTACTCTACAAAGTGCTCCCCTACACCATATCCCCCAACGCCACCTTGACTTTAGTGTAAAATACACTCTATTAAAAACTTCTTAAAGAAGCAAGGTTCTTTACAACCTATGCCCATCAACATCGTGCTTTAGGTTTGCATGTGGGTGCTGCTGGAATAGGTATGTTAGGCTTGCAGCCTCTCCGTACTGTTTTTTCACAAGGTCAGGAAATCCTGCATGGTCACAGTTCCCTCAAAATGTTGACGTTTCTGCCCTCAGGACCGTGCCAGTTGGTGGCGAGCTGAAGGCACTGCTGGCCGACACACACCTCCAGCTTGGGTCTGAACACAGAGTTACCATCCTCATAGCAGCACTTCTATATGCAGGTAAAGGGCTATGACAAGAGCTTTAAAATGTTTCTAAGTGCCTTTTAGGGAAGGAAAAAAAAGGGAAAGAAACCAGCTCATTACAATTTACATGGTTATTCTCCCATGTGGCAATTGAATTTTGGCCCTTTTCTACACCTGTGACCATATCAAAGCTTTTGTAATTGGAAGGGTGTACGTAGAAAGAACTTGGGCTCCTGAGCATCCCAGCTGATTGACAAGTTTGATAGCAGAAATAAAAGAAATCTGAATGGAAATGGTTTGTCTTCGATGCAGGAAAGCACTTGGATTTTAATTGTGTAACATGGCCAAAAATCCTTTGGGCTGAAATGCATTTAGATGACAAGGGAAACCTTATAGATAGATGCTTGAGAGTTTGAGATGTACTGACCAAAATAATTTTGGTGAGGTATTTGTAAAGTCACTGCGAGCCAAATGATATTTTTAATGTGGAAATAATGTGAATGTAAATTGAGGCAAAGCAAACTCTTCAAAGCAAAATTCACGAGTAGCAGTGAGGCTATATGTCTTATGGGACATAAACTTTACATGGATATGTGAATTTGTTTGTATGAATGACAAAGGGGCTTGCTTGAAAAATGATTCATTAGATTTTTCTCGGCGATGACACCTTTATTGCCTATTGATCAACTTGCTCTGCCAGATGGAAGATGGAAGTATAAATGTGCTGACACATTATAAGCTGATGTTTGTTTAAAAAGCAGTAATGAAGAATGTTAGGTTTACCTTTTTATTCCTGCCCCAGTAAGCATGTAATTTTCTGCATTAATTTTGATATAAATGTTCAGATATGCATCTGGTGAAAGTAACAAGTACCCATTTAGTTCTGTCAAGTTTCTGGCCAACCTGGTGGTCAACACTACTATCATCACATATATGCCTTTCTGTTCCTGGTGAAAACTTAAAGCAAGGCTATCTAAAAACTTCTGGTACTTTTTCAATACAAAAAATTCGCTTTTGACAGGAAAAAAAAAGAGCATTTATGGCTTGAGAAAATAACAGACACGTGTGTGCTGAACAGAGCTCACATGTGGAACGAGAAGCTCCCACAAACACGTCCTCAATATCTAAGCCTCTGTGTCTGAATTTCAAATTGAAAAGATCTTCCATTAGTAACAATACTGCTCAGTCCCCAGGGGTCATTTACCTTTTAAAGTTCAACTCTAAAAAAGTGACCCTGCAAAAATGGTCTCATGGGGATTTCATGATAATTTTCAGTAATGAAAAAACTCTTCCGCTCAATTCCTAATTAAAACAATGTGATTTTTTTTTTTCTTCTATCAGCCAGCCTTACACACATAGCTTAAAAAGATGAAAGTCAAGACGCATCCTTTCATATTCACAGTTTACTAACAGTAACGCACTTATCGGGGCGTTAGCAATTCTGTTTGTAGTGTGCAAGATAGATTAAAACCCATATCGCTCCCCTGTAACATAATGGACTCTGCAGTGCTAACAAGAAGTAGTAAAGGTAATAAAAGTATATTTCAGCCTCTAAAGCAAACAGATACTACTACTGAATACACACGAGGAGCAGATGGCTATAATAAGACATATAGTTTGCACAGACACTTTCAGAGCAAAAAAAAAATATTCCTTTTTGGTTCTGATTTCCCCACTATCTCCAGACAGCATTCAGTCACACAAAGGCAGCTGTGGCTTCCCCATGGGAGGCTCAAGTGAAGGGTGCCGGAACTTTTTCCATTAAAGCATTGTTTTGTAAAGGAAAACAAAATATTAAATGAAAGGATACATATCATGAAAAGCATCTGCATAGCTCAGAAATTTGTTGTTTAAAAAAAAAATGTCCCAAAGCTGAAATATTTTAGATGAAAAGATGAAGTATTTCTGTTGGATGCACTGCCCTGGGATCTTGTGGGATTTAATTTTGCTTCATGGTGTACCCTTTTTCCCCTACGTATTTACACTCCCACTTAAACTACATCTCTCCTGCAGAACACGAGCTCTCCTGGGAGACACCGTACATCACAGGAGAGGCAGTCTGGCTGGAAACCCAGGCATGTAAGGAAGAATGGAAATTGGAGAAGTCTGAATCAAATTGTATTTTTTCAGCTTTGACTACATTTTTTCCTAGGATGGATAGGGTACACATTCACAGACTTAGTTCTGTGAGGCAAGAAAGACTACAGACAGATGATAATGAAAAATCACTTCCTCTAGTTTTTTTTTTGAGCGTGAGAAGGACAGGAAAAGAGAATAACTTCTAATGAGCTCTAGCTAAGACAGCAGATGCGTGCTCTGGCGAGTTAAGACCATTACCCCAATTCTGCCTTGGTGCTCACCCGACTTGCCTTTCCTTGCATCCCTGGCATTCCTCCTTCATCCTGTTATTCTGAGTAACAGCATGAATATGTGACCATGAGGATCTGGGCTGAGGTAGGAGAAAATAATTTCTTCCCCTGCCTCTTGATATTTCCACTAGTTGACTCGAATTGTTCACATTTTGGGAAGTCGGGTTTCTCGACTCCTGTGTTCCCAGACAGCAGTGACAGACCTCCTCCTCGCAATGTTCCATCCAAGGTGTTGTGAAGAAGCAGGAAAGTTACACAAAAAAGAAAGTTTCAAACTTTTAAATTGGTTTTGTCTGGTTGTAAAAGAGCACTTAATGTTTGTATCTGTTAAATCTTTTTAATTATTAAGTAGTCCTGAGGGCACCTGGAAATTAAAGAATGATTGGAAGAAATAATAATGCGATGAGGAAATTGGGGATACAGAGTGTGAAATTATCCTTCAAAGTGTCAGTAATTAAAATTAATTAAGGTTCATGACTAGCATTGGGAGACTGTGGAAGAAGGATGACAGTACAGGGAAATAATATGAGGGGTTATTCGAAGTTTTTTTCCTCACTGGCCATTTGACTGTTACCAGAGAAACTTTGAAAGGTTTTTCATGAGTTGTTTTGCTTTTGAATCAGTAAGTTTATTTTGGGTGGGTTTTTTTTCCCCAATTAAAAGAAAAGACAGTTACTTGTTAAAAGGTAGGAATAATTTTTAATTCTGAAAAAGGACAAAGGAATACCTTATATTACTTTCCAATGCTTTTAATACTGAGAAGACTCCTCCCTTGCATGTTTGCATTGTATGAAAGGAACAAGATGTATTTCTATCAGTAGCATCTGATTTTACAAATATCCATGCTTACTTGCTTTTTAGAAACAAATATTCCTTGTGTATTATCAGTTTAGCAGGGCACTTATGAAAACTGGACCTCCAATGCTTTCCTCCAATAAGATGTTTATAGAGAAGCTTTCAGAGCCTTTTCATAAGGCCACAGAGTATCTTAGTTAAGTGTATGAGAAGGATTTTATTGTTTTATTCAAGGAGGCATGAGTCTTGCATGGTAAATTAACCCTACATGTCCTTTCATCAAAAACTAATTCTACATTAGTTCATCTTCTGACAAGTTATATTTATGGAGGAACTTAATATCCACTTAGTCTTCTGCTCCCTTTGATGCCATATGAATAAGCATATGACAAGAAATGTGTTAAAAACATATTTCTATTTGTGTACAAAACCAAAATTATACTTGAAACTGAATTTTTACAAACAATGTTGCTTTTTTAAACCTATGGCTTTTATGCTCTTTTTGGTGACGTGTTACTCTGTTTGTGCTTTATAGCTAGACACACAAAGGAATTTATGCCACACCTGGGAGCTCAGCTGCCTTTTTAATTGTCTGTACCCAGAACTCAGAGCATCAAAGGCTCTCCGTTGCTGCCACAGCCTGAAAGCACCCAAATTTCTTACATTTAAGTTTTCTTGCTTCTAGTTGGGCCCATATGAACCTCTGCTTTCAACAGCTGTCTTTTTCTCTTGTGGATGACATAATAGACATTATTCTACCTACCTTGCCTGTTGGCTTAATGTCTTTGCAGCACATGCTTCCTCAGTTATCCATGAAAGATGGGGAAGGTATGAGTATGTTCCATTCTGCTCCATGCTCCTGCGTTTCCCAAGGCATCATGCAGTAGCCAATATCAGGGAACAGCCACAGAGGGCACGGATGGCTTCTCCTGTCTCAGAGTTTGTGGTTACATTGCCCATGTCTCAGGAACTGATTCTGCAGCAGCGTGACAGCTCTTCCCAGTGGTGGGGTGGGAGGTCAGTCCACACTGTTGAAGCTATTCCCTTTTTTGTCCCTGATTTTGTATAGTATAATCACAGAGTCAGGCCTTGGGTATGAAAAAGAACATGACTACCCAGCACTGCCGTGGGGATGGGGATGGATACCTACGTGCTCCACAGAAAATTTTGGAGTGAGTGATTTCTTGTGTTAGAATGATGCAGCTCCGTTCCTTCCGTAGCAAGTGTCAGGATCACAGGACTAGAGGGCCACTCAGCTTCTTTCTCAGGAGGAATCAATATTTAATTGCTACATAAAAAGCAGAAGTTTTTTTTTTTTTTTACAGGAGGGAATAAGAATCTTCTTTCTGGAAATCCTCTAAAGCGATAGTGAATAGGGTACTTTCTGGCACCTGGTGGTGAATCTGCTCAGATGGAGGCATGAGATGAATGTAGGTAAGTGGTGTAACCAGAGGCAGTGGTGTAACCAGTGTCAGCTATGGGATTCGAGGATCCAGTAATTTCCTCTGACAGTGTCTTGATACACAGGAATAAACTATTCCTGCTTTTTAGGAGGACCCTCTCCCCCTCATCCCTACCTCAGTAGGCACATGGGTCTTACTTCCCAAGCCACCTAAGTTCCTGCAGGATCCACAGTGCCATCTCATCACCATGGCTGAAGCTGTGGCACTGGAAGGACTGGTCCAGAAAGAGAGGGACAAGCTGGCCTGTGTCCTGCTGATTCTTGCTTGGGGTAGCACTTGGCATTACAATGCATACGGTAACCCCTGGATAAAATATGCCAGCAGATCCTGGCAAAGATTTGCTAGCCTTGGTGGCTTGAGTCCGGGTGAGGGCCGCACTGCTGAGCTGAGAAGTCCTGCTCTGGCTGGTGATTCTCCTTCCAGTGGGAAGGATTAAGCAGCTCCCCTGGAGGCAGGTTCTGAGTGTTTCCAAGCTTCCTGCTGTGAAACCATGAACCAAGTCCTGAGCAGGCATAAAGTGTCCTGACTGCGTTGTCTGCTTGTGGTCTCCTACCCAGAGCCCAGGCTGGAGCAGCCAGCTGGGCTCCCTGCGTAGGGGGGCTTTCCTCTGTAGTGCAGCTTAAGGGACTGTGCTACCTCTAGTTACCTGGAGATACCAGCGTGGGAAAACTCTTGTTGTGCTGGCCCCAAAATCTGGAGCCAGGAAACATTAGACCCTTTACTCTGAGGCAATTGAACCAGAGTTGTCTCAGGGTTCACTCTGACTTAGTAATACTTGCTTTAAATCCAGAATGCTTGACATTTTAAATACTTGGATATCAACAAACTGGTATTTTTTGACAAAACCTCGGTGGAAAAAAAAATCAGGTAAAGCAGAAGCATACTTCCAGAGAAAACATTAACTGTCACAGATAATGTAATAGGCAGAGAATTCACTGTGCATTACTCAGGTATGTTGCGTGATAAACAAAAGAAATAGGTGCCCAAGTACAAGGTTAATCTCTTTCACAGATTTCTCCTGCTTGGCTTCTTACGGCTCTTTTGATCACAGGCAAAAAATCAGCTTTGATTGTGAAATATATCAGGCATACCTAATCAATTTTTTATGTTTATTTGTAGTTAGGGGTGCATTTTTTCTTGGGAACTAGAAGCCATTTATTAAGTTTAAGATAAAATAAATCCATATATATGTGTGTGCACATATGTGCATGCAGAGCTGGAAGCTAGCGTGAGTGAGGAATAATCAAAGAAATACCATGTCAGAGTCTGTGGCAGTGTAAATAGTCTGTGGCATCTAGTTTACCGCAAAGGAGAACAAAAATCAGGTTGATTCTCCTTCAGTGAGCAGATAAAATATGGAACTCTTATTTTCTCTCTCTGAAAAGTGTTTTAAATATCCTCTTGTAAATCTACAGTAGTATTACTCAAAATGTAGGAAATAAGCAGAAGTCATACAAGAAGGCTACATTGCATGTATAGATTTACATATTTCTGGGTTCACTATGACCCTTTGCAGAGGACTTAAATCATCAGTTACATATCTATGCTTTAGAGATAAGAATTATTTTCCCCAAACCTTCAGAACATTGCGATTCTAGTTATTAATAACTTTGTCAAAAATAAATGTTTTTTTTTCTAGAACAAAGACAAAAGTTTTCACTACTAATTGAATATTACAACTAAATTTGCTGTACTTCTTCAAGCTCTCATTTTTCCAGTGTACAGGTTTTGAATAACTTTATCCACATTTCAGCTGTTTGAAAAATTGATTTAAGCAAAGACACAAGCTATTACGTAGAATATGTGCATGTGGAAATAGTCTTTGATAACTAAAGCAACATGGTTTTCAGATAATGGCATTATATGCTGTGCATTGGTAAGATTAAAACAGACTATGCTGCAAAATCTCCATGGAAAGAGAAACTTTATTCTCTTTATTAAATATATCTTCATCCTTCAGTACTAATCACACATTCATTTTAAAGATATTGCATGCTCAAAATCATGAAGTTCTGTATTATATGTGAATACACTAAGCAACCACCAAAGATCATAGAATCATAGAATGGTTTAGGTTGGAAAGGACCTTGAAGATCATCGAGTTCCAACCCCCCTGCCATAGGCAGGGACACCTCCCACTAGACCAGGTTGCCCAAGGCCACGTCCAGCCTGGCCTTGAACACCTCCAGGGATGGGGACTCAACAACCTCTCTGGGCAACCTGTTCTTAATGTTCTGCCTCTGCATCATGTTCCCTTCTGAGGTGTTTTTTAGGTTAAAGTATCACATATACAAACAAATGATCTACATAGCAAGCAAGCAAGCAGCAGGGTGATCCAGCCTCCCCAGTGCAGCACGTTCCTCCACAGCAGGAACCCCCTTCTCCCGCCGGAGCTGGGGCTGGGGCCGGTGCCAGCAGCAGGTGGGGGTTCCTGGCAGTATCCAGCAGGCGATCCTGTCCGCTGAAGACAGACCCTTCAGCTTCAGGTAGACTGGATCCCTGCCCAACTGTTTAAGAAAATAGTTTCTTGATTACTTACCTGAAATATTAAATATTTACCATCAAGACCCCATTTGGAATACCAAACCAGAACACTTTGTAGACAGTTGGGCACTCTGACTTTAAATTATTATTCTAGGTAGCACATGACTGTTGTAAAATTACAGTATCTGTTTATGTAGGAAGCAAGAAATGCATTTATCATTTATATTGTTCCAGGACCCCGCTTACATGACAAATTATAAATGCATGTTATAAAACTTTACTATTCTCATCTTTGTCAATTTGCATGCATATAGCTTAAATATATTCATTCTTAAATATATATAAAAATATTTTGTGTTTTTTGGTTTATTTTCTTCATATTCAGTGTCTTCTGGTCCCCTGCTCTGTAAACGTTGCCCTTAGAGAGGGAGGCTGGAAGAAGAATCTGTAAGTCCCATGCAAGAGTCACCTGTCCTGTCTGCTCCTCCCCGCAGGTGGGACCCCTCTACACTTTTCAGCTTCTGACCCTCCAATGAGGGCAAATAACCAAGTTATCTGCCCTTGGGTGTTATAGCAATAAGTATAAGCAAGAGCCTCTCTGCATACCATTCCTTGGCATCAACTATAAATAAATATAGGTCTTATCACTCTGGAAGTGGATACTCTCTGAAAAATATGCTGGTAATTTCAGAGTTCAGTAAAACAGAAGAGGTTTAGCTGAAAAGGAAGATTACTGAAAAGAAATTGATTCTGTTTTATCTCAAACCAGGACACTGAGGTATTGAACAGTACTAGAGAAAGGCTGCCTACACTCTCCTCCATTGGAACAGAGGGAAAAAATCGGGTTCTCCAAGATCAAACAGACCCTCCCCTGCTTCTCTTTGATGTAATCACAACGCAGCAATGAGAAAAAAAAAAAAATCGCGGTGAAATTCCGTGGGTTTTTTTGCGAATGGAATACAATCAGAGTCTTCGTTTTTGAGCGTGGTGGAAGGGGAGAGCATTGCCGAGGGCGAGGGGGCGGCTGGCGAGCGGGGCGGCAGGTCCCGGCCGGGAGCCGCCGCGCCGTCCCTCCCCACCGCCGCCGGCGGGTGTCAGCATCGCCACTCGGTAGCGGCGGCGGCGGCGGTCGGGCTGTGCGGCAGCCCCGCTCCCGGAGCCGTGGACGGGGGGGTGGGGAGGCCAGGGAAGGGGAAAAAGCAAGGATTAATGCCTTCCGAGCGGCTTCTTTCCCCTGGTGTCGCAGAGGCATTGTGTAGGTAGAAAGATAAATATTTGTGTTTTGTGGGTCGGCTACACCTGTGGTGGATAAAGGGCTCAATAAATCCTCTTGTCTGTCCAATAAAGAAAACAGTGTTTCATGCTCGTGTGACATCACAAATATTTGCCAGGTCCACCTGGAGGTCATCAGTATGCAGTTGTGCCCTTCAGCCTCTCGTTTTCAGCTAGGATTTAACTAGTGCCTTTGCTCTGTCTTACCAGTGCTGTTTTCCCACTGTGCATACGACAAATATTAACTGGCAGCTGGAAACCTGCTTCTCCTTCACCTGAACGGCTCTCCCGTCTCCTGTGTTACACCACTAAGGTGCTATGGGGTTAATAAACACAAACAGAAAAGAAGGAGGCAACATGTTAAAACACACAGTGGCTATCTTTGAAAGGCTGTGATGAATGCCTCTTCTTGCAGGAAGAAGATTTGGGCAAAATATTAAGCTGTTTTTGCTGCACATTAGATTGTGCCACATACGTTTTGTAAATATAGGTCACCCACTGTTATTTGATATTTACTTGGAAATATGATGAATGTCCTTTTGTATGGGGTAGTGATCTCAGTTCAGAAGACACTGAGTCTAAAGGGCAATATGTCTGCAGTAAATAATATGTCTTATTCCAGGAATTGTTTATTCTGAGTAACAGGAATACTTCTGAATTATTATCCTGACATGATACTCTGTGTCATCTGGTCCTTCTTCTGTCATCTCCCACTCTTTAACCTTATTGACTTGTCCAACAGTGATATGCCTTTGCCAGTAATAAGAAATATAAATCTATATTACCAATATATGTGCCTATATTCCATAGGAATCCTCTGTAGCTCTTGTCATCTGTAGACCAACAATGTGTTACATAAGAAATGTATCTTTTTGTCCATTTTTGACTCATTGCTTCTTGCTTTTCTACTACAGGAAGTAGTAAATAGAAGCAAAGGATTTGCTTTCAAGCACAGCCATCCCTTTCTAAACCAGCCACTCAGGTGACCAGTGGCTTCAGGTGCCTCTGTGCCTCTAAACATGTTTACTACAAGGTCTGGATTCCTTCTATTTCTGAGTTTAAGAAAGAAAGGAAAAAAAAGAGAGATCTCCATGTCACACATTAATTAAAACTTTCAAATAGAATGGTTTTAATCTCATTTTCACCTCTGTGTATGAGCTTTCCATTGTTGCCAGCTCCCCCAACAGATCTCATTACCCTGGAGGTTTCTTAAAGCTCTAGTCAGAGGATTAATTTGATTTTGTGAGAAGCCTAGCTTTTACCAAAACAAAATCATCAGCAATAGTAACAATAATTTAAAAGAAAGAAGAAAAGGGAATCTGTGGTCTCTGTGACTGAGCACAAAAACTCTGACACGAAATGAACAAATGGAATGAAAGGGGGTAAAAATCTGAAAAATCCTTCTAGTGCTTTCCCACCTGCATGATTATAAGCGAAAAGAATATTTGATTTCATCTATTTTTGGTCTTGACGCATGCTTTTTGAATGTTCCAGATTGCCAACATTACATCCTGACTTCCCTGAAAGTTTATCAATTTATCACTTCTAAAAGCTTATGGTGCATTTTAAAGGCAACACACAGCTTCAGCTAGCTAAGAAAAAGACAGAGGTGGATCCTGGGTCCAGTGCTGTGTGGAGGTACCTCTGGGATATCTTAACATTGGGCAAGAGGAATAAAAGGCAGTTTCAAAACTGCCACTGAACTGTGACTCTCCAACAGCCCATCCGAATGATGTTTCAAGTGCATCTTCATTTACTTACTTGAGGAAGGTGGTGTTTATAAGTCCAGCACGCACACTCTGGTTCTACACGCTGGTTCACACAGCTTAATGTATATTGAAATCAATGGGCATTGGAATGGATACCTTGTAAAAACTTGGCATAAACTTGATGACTCCAGTGGTTTGAAAGTGGGATAAATTGATTGAGCCTGCAGAAGAACTAAGTTCAGCTCCTTGTTAGGCATCTGCTCAGATCACACTAAGGAGGCCCAAGAAGTTCCTGAATGCCTGGGTTCCTACAGCTTTAGTTTGAAAAACTGCTGCGATTCCTAATTGCTGATGCTCAATGTACTCTGGAGCGCTGACATCTGATATGTACAGTATGGATTAGGGGGACACTCTCTGCTTAGGCAGTACTCACTTATCTAAGAGGCACTGTATCTTCCGGCCCCTACACATAGGTGTACATATGGCCCTGATGGTCACCTCATTAAATTTTCTACCATTTATCCACATTTTGGCATCAGTTCAAAGGACATTAAGATATAAGACCTTTTAAAAGCTAAGCAAACCAGAGTGCCAGCAGAGCAGTAACTAAACACGTTACACAGGCACTTCAGTATAAGTGACCTGCTTTAGAGCACCTGCAGCGCCTGCTGAATTCAGCACGACTAATCTTAGGAAGTTAGGTTACGAATTCTTAGGAAAGCTTTGGATACAAAACACTAAGGTGATGCCATACTCCTGCACAGCCATCCTTAGTAGCTATTCATTGCTGCCTTAAACTGATATTTCCCTAAAGTAGACTGGCTTCTTTTCGTTCTTGTTATTCCTTTTTTCTTTGTGATTTGAATTTATTTTAGTTTGTTCATACAATAAATTGGTGGGGTTTTTTTTTTCTTCATAGTTTAGTTACAGTTTTCTTTACAATTTCACCATTTACATAAAGTCTTCCTTCCTTCTTTTTCCTTCCACGGTTGATTTCCCCCCATACTGAGAGCAGTGTTTGTAGCATTAACCCTTTTCCACAGACAAGAGATACTGGAGTGTCTTTCCTTAAAGTCACTGGCTTGAAAGTACATGTAACTGGGAAAGTACATTTAACATTGCTCATCCAGAAGGACTGGTTAAGTGATCTGCTTATGTGCCTGCTTTAGGCCACTGCATTTCATTGATTAGAAATGTGTTTCTGTTGAACGCAAAGGGAGACCTACTTTTCCTTTTCTCTGTAAATGCAGTGCTTGCAGCAAGAATATGATGACTTTTTAATGGGATATGTTGTTGTTGTCATTGTTTAGATAACTAATATCACACTGGGGTGAAAGAAAGGGCCCAGGGTTTGGCTGCTTTCAGATTTTGTTTTTGCAACTGACAAACACAGCAAAATATTGTACATTCACAACATGACAAAAGGCAAAAAATAAATACAAACAGTGCAAATGATTAATGCTCTTCACTGAGATTTAACAATGACTTCTCCTCAGTACATGAGCTGGAAAGAAACACTTTGTAGCAGATGCAAATGCGCACTGAATGCATGGGGGGAATGAAAGCACCTGGGATGTTGTATGGCACTGAGATTCAGATCTCCTTAAGCCGGAGCTGCCAAAACTACAGCATTTGGACCAAGTGCTCTTCAGAGAAACACAATTCCTGTCAGCATCAGCATTTTCCACTGCCAAAAGGTTGAAGGTTCACAACAAAACTTAAAAAAAAAAAAGGCACTTTGCTCTCAGACGCTTGAGGCTGTCACACTGCTCAGCAATGACATTCCCATTGAGACAAAAAGAGCCACAGAAGTTCTGCAGAGCAGAGTGGTGACAAACAGTGCCTGACTGTATCATTACAAGCAGTGCTGTGCAGGACTTCCAGAAAGCCACTGGGTTTAAAATGCTGCTGAATGTTACCGTGACCCTTGCAAAACAGGCCTGAAATTTACAGTTGATCAAGGATGGCATTTTAGGAACAATGAGCTTTTTCAGCCTGGAAGTAATTACTAGAGATGCAATAGCCATGAATATCATTCTACTGTTTCAGGCCTCGCTGAACAACTTAAATGGTCTCAAACCCAGAGGAGTACGTAACACTCCCTTCCTCTTCCAAGTCTTCTCCGTCATTTCTCTTCCCCTTCTACCATCCTACAAACCTGATATAGGCGTTGATGTTACTGGAGTAAAACGCTACCCTGCAGTGTTTACTTGAACTAGAGCGGCAAGAGATATGACACTTCATAAAGTGCCCTAAAAGGGTGGCAAAATGCAACCCTACATGTGTTCTCCTCTTGGGACTGTCAGAGGTTTCAGGGGCTATTACAAGAGCAGACCGGGAACTAGCTTCCAAAGAGCTGTTTAAGTTTGTATTTTTCAATGGAATAACTTTTACAATATTTTTCACAGCCCCCTTACACTGCCCTGTGAACAGGGGGAGTGCAGGGGAGTAGTCTCCCAACAGCATGAGCAGTTCCCTCTTAAATTGCTTGCAGGACTCAGCTTTATGATCCATGAAATCCATGAAGCCCCAAGGAAAATCCGTGTCCACAGAGAATTTGAGCTGATCTAGAGGCTGCTTATCAACTTTATTCATCCTCTTGGATTTACATAGATGCAGGAATAAAGGATGGCTTAAATAAGAATGACTGCCAAAGAGTTATAATTTTATTGGACTGAATTATCCCTAAAATGAATAAATATTTAAATGTGAGCAATCATATTGCAGCCACACACATTAGATGTTTATTGTCCAGTGTTGACCTTGTATTCACACCATTTTTCTTCTTCTATTTTCCTTTGTAGGTTATTTGATGATGTTATTTTCAGTTCACTTCATATGGCTCTTTTTCGCTATTCACAAATTGCCAGAGACTAATGGGACAATTCTTCAGCAATTACACTGAAATGAGCACAACAATGGCCGGTTATGTTTCATATTTCAATACAGTGGAGCATTGCATGCCATCTTTTCCATTGAATTTTCAATATATTAAACTTTAATAAAGATATTACTCAATGTTAGGTAAGACTACTGACACCTATGAATTCCTTTTTAATTTTTCAGCGTATAGTCCAGACGTGGCGTCAGCGCATCATCCAGTCAGGCCGGATGAGATCTAAATCACACAGGGGTTATGATGCTGGCAACCCGTCTGCTCAAGCCATTCCTCCTGTTTTCTAATTCTGTGACTGTCAAGTGACAAAGCTTTTGAGTAGGAGCGAGAACCCAGGACTTGCACTTCTCATTTAGTGCCCTGAATGCAGTGAACACAGGTCCCACTGGCGTCTTTCTGCAGCTATAGTTTACAGTGCACAGCACCCATCACTGTTTTACAGAGGTGATAGAAACAATTTTTGCAGCTGTACTTAATTTAAAAATCTGATATGTTTTTTTATTCCTGTACATAAAGAACAAAGCCTTCTGGGTTTATATGTTTTAGTACTTGCAAGACTCTAGGCAAATTGTCTGGCACTAGCAGCCAAGAACACAAACCAAGTGTTTCTTATAGGTACAAAAGACAACTGAGGTGCAGCCATCCCTTTAGAAATGAGAGGGGGTTGGGCATCCAGCTTTCCTTTATATTCCATAATCTTCCACAAAAGATATGTTTTCTACCCAGATAAACTGTCCCACTATATATCATATGGAAAGAACTACCCTAAATAAAACTGTATCGTTTATTAAGAGACAAAATCTTGAAAAATTCAGTCACATTGAGAGCAGTTCTGATTTCTTTTTCTTAAAATATTTGGTTCCATGTCTTGCCTTCAGGGATTCCCTATCACAGAGCTAGAAGTGGAGGTGGGAATCAAATAGGCAGAGGAGATAACCGAGGAAGAATGAAGTTGCTTCTGAATCTCTGTCGATGGTGTGTAAAATCCATTGATTTATACTGCCAGCTGCTTGAAATGAGAACAGAATCCCCCCCTTGTACAATCTCTCTTGTAAAATGTTGAATAAACTGTTCAGAGGCACCTATAAATAAAGGTATAATCACCTAGTGCAACGTGCTGGCCTGACCTGAGTATTCCTATTTGTGGGCAGTTATTTACATGGGTATCCCCAGCTAACTCACTGGGAATTCTGGAGCTCGGAGGTGTCTGCTCATGGAGACAAAGCTACCAGAGCTAATGTTTGTTCTCATCTCCTGGTTTCACCCCTCTTGCAGTTGGATCTGTTGAGGAATACTTATGCCTTTGACTTACTTGAATATGCGTAGATGCTGTTACTAGATGCAAAGGTCTCCCACAGAGAGATGCCTAAGAGTCTCCCACATTTAGATGCAGGCTCCTAAATCGATTAGTTATTTATTCTGCAGAATTTATTAAGTCTTCAGGCTAAATTATTTAAAATTTCTTTTAGTCTGCACAATTGTACCTTGATGCCTTAGTCACTGAAATGATTTAAAAAATACTATCTGTTGTTCTTCTGTTATTCTTCCCATTTTTTTATCTTTCATTGTTTCGCAGCTTTTTATTTTCTTAAAATTTCCATCTTTAAGCGTGTTTTATGAGCTATTTTGGGCATTTCAGCGTTGTGCTGAAGTGTCCAGAAAGTTGTGTAGATACCTTATATTTAGGTGTTTAGATATCAAATAACAAACTTAAGAGGAAGCAGAGAGAAGTCCTGACCTTATGTCACTTGGGCATCTGAACTGTCCATTTCAAAAACTCTTGGGTTGACACGTCATTAGAAAGCTTTTAAATTTAAAGCTTTTAAATTTAAAGCATTTAAATGCAGAGCTTTACTTTTTCAATCTGTCACTTATTATGGCATATTATTTAATTATAATGAACAGTGCATATGAGCATATGTTTGTCATAATATGAGAGACCTCATGGTTGGTGTACTGGATAGGGCACTGGATGTGTATCAAGAGATCCACAAGTGGTTCTATATGTCTCTTTGTATCTCAGCCCTTCAGTTTTCGGGGACACTGGCATGGGCCATAGGTGAAATTCATACAATCATAGAATCACAAAATGGTCTGGGACCTTTAAAGGTCATCTAGTCCAACCCACCTGCAGTGAGCAGGGACAGCTTCAACTAAATCAGGTTGCTCAGAGCCCCGTCCAACCTAACCTTGAATGTTTCCAGGAATGGGCATCTACCACCTCTCTGGGAAACCTGTTCCAGTGTGTCACCACCCTCATTGTAAAAAATTTCTTCCTTATATCTAGTCTGAATCTACCCTCTTTCAGTTTAAAATTCATGTCTTTCTCTTGAAGCTGAATGAGACTTCTGGACTATAAATTCCTAGGTAGGTAAACTCTAATTTATCATACAAGGTAGTGAATGCAATGAGGCACCCAACTTAGAGGGGCCATTTAAAATCAGTATAAATGGGGGAAAAAAGCACAGCACTAAAATATTCCTATGAAATGTGAGATGGCACTGTAGATAAAGATAATTCCTTAAGGTTTTCTCCTTCCCTTGATTTTTTTCACTAGTTTTTTCCCAGTTAAACAGGCTTGCTGTTAAAAAAACCCAGATTCAAATATGGAAAATATTAATGTTCTCCAGTGAGTTGTAAATGCTTCTTCCTGTCATTAACCACAGCTGCTCTTCTACAGCCAGATCTTCAATGTTCTTGCACTGCCACTGATTCATATAAACCTCAAATCAACTACTCATGTAATCATAAGGTCTTCCTGTTAGAAGAATATCTCTGCTAAATAACAGTTCCACAGGTTACTGTTTTTTCAAAGAAACAAATCGTGTGATGGGTTGGATTTATTTTGCAGGGAAAACTTCTAAACCTCCTCAATATCTTCTGACCTGCTGAAGGAGAAAACATCTCTTCAGCTGCAACAGATTTGCACTGATTAGGTTTGTCATGTTATTTTCAGTTCAAGTTTGACTGGGTAGGAGTTACATAAAAACCAGGGAAAATCTCAAATGTGAATTCATACACTATTCCCTTGAATGCAGCTGTTAAAACATCCCCATGGATACTGTTAGCCTTGCTTCCAGCACAGTAGTCACATTGCCATTCTGTGTGTGTGCTCAGTGAGAGTGAGTCAAGCCACATAATAGCTGTAAAGAAGCCTGAGATTTAAAAAGGTCCCTGGGTTATTTCACGCTATGAAGTATTCATTTTTTGAATCAGATTTGTCAGTACCAGTGGTACAGATGATCAGCATATGCACCAGCATCACTGCAGAGCTATATTTCCTTTAGACCGCAGTACTTTTTGGAGAGATCTGTCCCTGACAGATACATTTAGCAGGGTCAAACCGTTCTCTCTGAGATGGTGTAAACAGCAGGGGACATAAGGTAACAAGCTGATATGGAATGCCCCAGAAAATGAACCCCTTCATGAGTTTCATCTTAGGAAGTCAGTGTCCATGGAGACCATGGAAAGAACAACAGTAGGTGGACCTTAAAGACATCGGCGTTTCTGCTAGCAAATGTAGCTGTTGACAACTCTGACAGAATTACAGACTTCGAAGTACAATTGGTGTTTGCTTCCAGAAAGACCTGGCTTGTTAGGTCTTCACCCTAGGTCACAGAAGGAAGGGAAAGCGATCTAAAAAGTTGCAGGCAAAAAGAGGGTCTGTATGTTTTTGACTATGACAGATTCCATTCTTCGTCAGTTTGCTGCCTGATTACAGTACAGAAACATTATACGAGACATGAAACTGAGACATTGTGGAGGTGAGCTGATTCAGAAGCAAGCTAGGTGTCTCCAGATTTAGAGTTGGAAAATTCAGCACTCGTGGGAAAGCTTGTTGCCCTTCCTCCTCTCCTCAAAAGTGCTAGCTCTCATAAAGCAGAAATTATGGATGCCT
Source organism: Anarhynchus alexandrinus (assembly GCA_008711295.1). Taxonomy (NCBI): domain Eukaryota; kingdom Metazoa; phylum Chordata; class Aves; order Charadriiformes; family Charadriidae; genus Anarhynchus; species Anarhynchus alexandrinus. Next base: position 1,922,126 of record VUYV01000018.1, on the reverse strand, counting down.
TAGCAATTCATTTGGGTCATCTGGACATAATTGTAATACTGATTAAACTAAGAGTAATTTCTGAATCTTCCCACTCCTGTGGTCCCCCCATATATTTCACCTGTCTACATCTTTCTTCAGTTTAAGGTCTGCATCTTTTGTGTGAATGGTGCAAAATCCCAGATTACTAACTTTTTCTGTGGTGAGCCTCAGTTTGAGGTTGATTCAACTTCCATTTACTCTGCCATAAATCAGGAGTAAATCAATGCATGTTAGCAGGACCAGTCAGACTGGGTCTGAGCTGGTGAAGCACGAAGAGAGTCAGGCTCTGTATGTCCTATTTCTGCTGTGCATTCACCTTGCCATTTCTAGACCCTTCATTGCTTGGGCTTTACAAGGTCTCAAGCTTGGTCCAACTTTACCGGCATTTAGAATTGTCTCTACTAGATTAGAAAAAGAAAGATGCTTTGTAATTTCTGGGCTTTCTTTTTCTCTTTGTTTCGGTTTTTGTTATTGAGTAGCTTTCACATATCCAGCTCGCTTGAAAGTAAAGGAATTGGACTGTCAGCTAGTCTTTGCTTTAATGGGTTGAGTTAGTGCCTTGTATCTGTAGCTTTTCTCTTTAGGAAATTCATCTTTCTGAAACACTCTGTGATTTTTGTACAGCAAAAGCAGCTGGACGTGGAGAACTGTTTGGCGTAGTAGTTTGTTCACAGAAAAAGAAAAAGATGCCCTACCTGGATAAAGAGGGTGTAGTAACAGGGAAATATTTGCTCCAGGATGAATGACCTCAGGGTGCTCTCCTAGCAGTTTCAGCTAAGCTCTGAAGCAGTGATTTTGACAGAAGGCACTTGTAAACACTGCATGGTTTTGAAAACCTGACCTTAGGGTGCCTGTTTTTGCCATTGTCCATCATTAAAAGATAAAGGGGGGGGGAGAAAGTAAAAATTTTGCAGAACAAAAAATATCATAAAGTCTAGCCTCACAAGGATGTTAGTGTCTTCCACATTATAGATATCGAATGCAGTAAGGGACTGCAAAGAATTAGCAAAAAATGCATGTAAAATAGCTTCATGTGCATATTATACTATCGGAAAGGGCAAGAACATGCAGTGAGGAGATGCTGAAGCAGCTGAAGCTGTGAGCCTCCTGTAACTTGAAACTAACTTTATTTAGCTGAACTTCTAAAAGCTGGCCTAGTCTAAGCTTTTAGACACATAATTAAGTGAGTATATGAGTTTTTTTTCCCCTTCTGAAAAGAGATTGGCAAATCCCTTCTGTTCAGTGGAGAAGATCCCTGGTGTTAATATCCCTATGTTTTCCACTTAAATTGAGAATTCAGGACTGTAGTGGATTCACATGCTGGGGCCTGTCAAACACTTCACTCTCTCTGTCATCCACAGAAGACTTCAGAACTATGCCATCTATTCATAATACCGTCTTTTTATTTTTTTGCTTTTGCTTTCTGAGTGTGTTCCAGAAAGTTAGTAAAGCGTCCAATTTCTGATATGTCTCGACCTACAGACACAACATCACCACTAATGACTGCCACAGGACAAGGACAAAAAGAGGTGGAGGGAATTGCTTTCTTCCAGCACTGAACGAGGAATGTTACCCGAATTCAGTAAAAGTAATAAAGAATCTAATGGAGCTGTGAAATTAGGTATTCAAAACAGTCAGAAAATCCACGTGTTAAGGTTGCCTGTGGACTTTTTAAAATATGGAAATAGCAGATATATAACAGCATTTTTGCTTATCCTGCCAGCCACTTTTTCTGAGCTCTTTTATGAGCTCTGTGGTACCAACACTGATGATGACAGACTGCAAGGATTATTTCTGCGTGTTGTTCTAATAGAAGGGTTTTTGGGTAATGATAGTCATAAGACATGGACAAGACGTTCATACAAACTTTGTTACTTTGTGAGGGTTATATCCTCATAAAAATGAGGGACATTCAACATTTCTGACACCTGAATGACCCAGCAGCAGTAGAAAAAAAGATGTTTCAGTGGCATTGCATGCTATTTCTGCCCCTGAAAACTGCAGCTCCTTTCCAAGGTTGCTTTTAGAGTGACATTATTGAATGCTATGTTGCTATGAACTGTCAATTGAACTGTCAATCTATGGCTATGAAATACCTTGCCTAGCAGACTTTCCGTTATCTTAGAAATGCAAAATGCTTCACACCTATTTGGAGCACTATAACTTAAGCACCATTCCAGAAACAGTAGTGACATTTCTCTACCCAATGGTAGGATGCTCAGGCAGAGGAGGAGATGCTCACAGCCACTCACCCTCTGTACCTGAGGCATGTCAAGACTATATGTACACCTGCTAGCAGGAAAGTCTGTGTGGATTGCTCCCGCTCTCTCACACTCTTTTGCTATTGATTTCACTGGTGCAGCCTGCCAGCTGAAATACATGCACACAAGTTGTGTCTTTTGGTGATCTACGTGTTGCAAAAATAATGCCAAGTTTGTTTGTTTGGGTTTTATTTTGGCTGATAAATGAGCACACATGGTTAAATTTCTGGTTTTCATTGTGAATCACTCTCCTTTTGTGTTCTACTCCGAACAGATTTTTCTTATAGCATCAAGGAGACAAGAAGAAGAGGAGATGTAGAATGACACAGGTCATGCTTATTCCTTGATGCACTGCTGTCTAGTTTGTTTTTAACAATAAATGTCAGGTATCTGTGCTTCCAAGAAAACTATGGGAAAAGTGATAATTTTTAATTTCAGTAGGGAAAATACTTTGCATCTTCTATGAGTGCAGTTCTTCAGGTTTTCAAATATGAAAAGCTTGAACTTTAATTACAGCATCTTTTATTTAAGTGAATCCCCCAGCTTACCTTGTGCTCATTCTAGTAACAGGGCATTCAGCATTGAGATAGCCTGTGTTACATGAATATGGTAAACTCTCACTTGAGCAGAAATATTGTAAAGCAAATATCATTAAGGACCATTGGCTATGGAAAAGTGCTTACAGTAAGCACTCTGTAACAGCTCAGCTTCTTTTCCCCTTTACTTTTTCATGCTTCCATCTGAATTCATTCCACTGAACTCTCTGGCTGAAGCTGAAACACTTGTATGGCACAGCCAATTCCACTTAAATTATGACTTGTAACTAAACATAGTTACATCTCAAATCTCCACTAAAATGGCTCCCAGGAGTTTCAAAAGGTAATACAAGTGAAAGAATATTGCTACATCTATGTTGCCCTTTAAGGAAGACAATGTAAAGGAGATGTTCCTTCTGAGTTATTCCCTATAAATACCCCAAGGATGTTTCCTCCATGCTGAAACCAGTAAAAATATTTGTCTTTATTGAATAACTGAGCTCACATGAGAATTAAATTATACAGTTTGTCTGCTTAAACTTCTTATCATCCCTAACTCTTCTCTTGTGTTTGTACTTAGTTATCTCAAAATTTGTTCAGTAATTCCATGTAGGAATTTGGTCTTTACACTACTGTCAGCTTCATCATGAAACTGCTAGTCCAATGTGTGTAAGGGAGAGCAAGTAAGACAGATATTGCCTGGATTTCTTTGCCATTCATAAACAGCCTATTTTCCATTTAAATTTCAAATTCTTCAATGAGATGAAGGGTAATTGTGTACCATATATTCTTGTTCATTAATACATGGTGTGGTAGTATTAATTATGGAAAAATGGATAAACAGTATTACAGTTGTGATTTTGACCAATAAGCCGGAAATCCATTTTCCTGTATGGTCTTCATAACCTTGTAGTGGGAATCATATCTTTGTATTTTGAAACTGGGATAGTAAAGAGATGGTTTGATGAGCTGCAAAAGAGTAAATATCAGTGTGCGTAAGAACTATAGGCTCTGAAACCACAAATGGTTGCTAATACTGAGGTTTCTGTACCTGTATTAAGTCAATTGTAGGAAGAAAGTCTGAAAGTAAAGGGGGAGTGAGAAACACAAACCAAAACAAATCACCTGTTTTTCACAAGTGCAGAGTCACTCACAATGGTAGCAGTTCCTGAGAAATAAAAAGTTTTTCTGAAAAAAGCAATTTGCTTATTTAGGAAAATAAATGTATACTTGGGAGCTAAAGCTATTTTTGAAAAATGTGTCCCATGGTTCATGCAGCTCTGTCTGAGCAACTATGGCCTTCAACATGCAGTTAGAAGCATGGACAGTTTCTCTTCTCTGCTACAGACAGGAGAAGTTCAGCTGCAGTAGCAGTCTGCCATTTGTTTCTGTGATGTTTCCTTAAGCAACTTATAATTCACAAGCACTCTGAGTCACAATAGCATGAGTTAGACATATATTCCTGGGGCTTAGAGGGAAAAAATGTGGGCATATGATTCAGGGTTCAAAACTCTGGAGAATTTGCCTCTCAGAGTTGCCCAGAGGTATCTTGCGTTTTTGAAAGGCAGTGCTGCCTGACTTCAGCTGAACAACCAGATTTGCTACAAAGCATAACTGCAGCATCTTGGCCAAATTACTGCAGACATTAAGAACTGCTGGTATGCTGTATGTCTTACACTGTTTCACTTCAATTTATGTGTATTTCTCAAGATGGCAAAGAGGTGCAACAATATAGTTTGGTGGGTTGCATCTCTTTTACTATACTGTCTCTTTGGATTTTTGTCCCATTATTGGCAACAGCTAAGAGCTCAGACTCCTCATTGAACAAGCAGAGTAAAATGTCTTGCAATTCTGTTTTAATATTTACTACAAAGGTAATTTCAGCACCTTATCTTTTTAAATGCACAAGAAATACATCATAAAATCTGATGTATGCAACTGATTCATGTAGGAAGAGCTCCAAGTAAGTATGAAAATACAACGTGGATAGAATTGGAGTACTTGGAAATCATTCACAAAAACTCTTTCCTGGTGCCTTTAGAACTATTCAGTGTTCTGTCAGAGTACAGATTGGCTTAATGGATCTGGGGATCACTGACACATCTGTGTCAGGTATTAACATGCTTCAGTGGAGAAACCTGATGATGAAAGAACTAATGGCTCTGCTGAAATAAGTAGATTTTGTTCCAATAATCATTCTAAAGGTCTCCATAAGAGGGAAGTCGTGCTTTAAAAAAAGGAATGCAAAGAAAAATGAAAAGTAGTTTTCAGCAGCTTATGCACATTAATGCAATGTCTGACTGCCACCATTAATTCTTGCTTAATATTAGAACAGCAATACAACAGGGAACAAGGATAGTCTATGTATTTGCCTAGCAATAACTCAAGCATTTAATTTCTGTAAGGACACCAATAGAGACTAATACACTTACAGACTGGTAAAAAAAATTAAAATCTCCATTATCTTCTTTCAAAGCAAATCTATTTATCTGTGGTTTCTCCCCTCAGAAAATATGGCTGGAGTTTCCTCACTTTATGCTATAACTCAGGCCTAGTCTGAGTTTTTTGGTCTGCCTAAAGATCTTGTTAATGAGAATGAAATCCTGCCGCCTGTTTTATTGCAGAACAGAGACCTCTACCACACCATATGGGTCTTTAACACATTTTTGCAGGATGAACATGGTTGGTCTGGGTGAAAACTCCATGTCACTGTAGTGGGACAGGCTGTGAGCAGCCTTTTCCCCAATATTTGGAAAGAGGAAGGCTACAGCCAAGTATTTTCCTTCTTTTTTGAGCAGTCAGTCCTTATGTCCCTTCATACTATCATTTCAAAGCCTGACACGAATTAGGGTAGGCTTTTCAATTCCCTCGAAAGGGATGAAGAAAGCCCTGGAGGTTGGGGTACAGACTGCAACAGCTTGTGAATTAAGCTATGTAAAAAGCTTAAAAGTTACCAAGCCATGGTGAATGATGTTATTTTTCAATTTAATAGGTGTGGTTTACTTACATTGCCTTGATAAATATTCCAAACCACTAGGCTGTTGCTTCCTTCATGACACTCCTAGCCAAGTTGCCTTGTCCTGCAGAACAGGTGCTCAGATCAGGGGTGGCCAGACACAATCCTGTAGCAGAATATTAGCCTTGATAAGCTTATAGGATATTGCTCTATTTTGCAAAGTGACACCTATATCATTTCCCTTCCTCGTGGTGCTGAGGAAATGACAACCCTCCAGCACTATCAGGTCTGTTAAACAGCCTAAACAAGTATCAACATTTTGAGTAAGGAAGAAGGGGAAAGGCCATAGATCTAATCCTCCCCTTCCTTTCTGTAAGCGAATTCCTATGAATAGTAATGGGCTCAGGAACTGCCCAGTAGCTTTTGATCCAGCAAGCAATCTGGAAAGTGCTTAGGGGTCCATTTGGAGAAAGGCACCTGTCAAGCAAAGAGTGGAGCATTTGCCTTGCTGGGCAAGAGTTTGGAAAGGTTACATAAAAGCTACAATCTCCCCCCTGTCCCCATTTATTTTAAATATATTTGATCCTGCTGCACATGAGACCTCAAATCCATAAACAAGAATGCTCTTAGAGTCTTACCTTTCCTGACAGTCAGCTTTGGGACTCAGGTGGATTGAACTGACAGAGAGCTCAGTATGAGATTCAGTTCTCAAAATAATGATTTGAGTTCACTGAATGGCATGGAAAATCTTTTAAAATGTGTGTTCAGGCCCACAGGTAACAACAGGTCAAAGTACACTCAGGGCAGTTTCTAAAGAACCCCTCCATGGTCTAAATGAATCCATTATGTTGTGGATTGAGGGTACTATTACGATGCTTCGTTTTATGGTAAGGAGCCTTCAGACCTGCTCCCTGGTGACAAAATTAACTACAGAAAAACTGGAGAATGCTGAAAGAACATCAGAGTGGGAGCACTGGGTGGAGGAAGTGTCAAAGAGAAAGAAAAGTAAGAACGAGCATTGTACTTTGATTAAACTTTTCTTCCCCTGCAGCGTGGAGGGCATCTTGTGAAAAGAACATCTCTGTAGGTGGGATTTTTTTTTGTCCCTCAAGCTCTCACAGTCTGTGTTTAAAAATATGAGCTGTTACTTCAGGCAAAAGGAGAAGCATTTGTGTTATTAAAGAAGATGAGTAAAGATTGTTGCTAGCAGAACGGATTTGAGCCACATTGCAGCAATGCAGCATCTGGGTTAAGTATAATAGTTAATCTGCTGGCTGTGTTAGTGGAGCTGCCTTCTGTAGTGAAATGCTTGAGCACTTGCTTTAAATCTCAGAGATCCCAGGGTGGTTTGAGTAGCAACATCTTCCATAATTAATTGCATGTGTAATGCAGTCCATTTGGGAGGTCTGTGATTACTTGCCTGTATGTTACCCGAAGACATTACAATATCAATAGCACTACTAATTTTAATTAAAACTTTGAAATGTCTGCCTGTTGAAATATTCATTATTATCACTTGATTATGTTGTTTTGTAATCTTCTGCACTCTCTCTTCATTACTGATTATCAAGACTATGCAAAAGTATGACACTTCAAAGCACATACATCCTCTATAAGGGCAACAGTCTTCAGAGATGTGTTTTAATTTTGTTTTTGTTAAGAGACAAAATAATCTCCCCCTCCTCAAAGTACTAAGAGTCTCTCTAATACACAGAACAAGCCCACCGTCTGTCATGCCCCCAATCCTACAGTGCAACTGAGCTCCAAAATGCTGTCTGAAATTGAAGGCTCATGCAGTGGTTTGTTCATTTACCTTTTATCTCTAGATTTTTTCATGCAGATTCTCCTGACAGAGATGAGATTGAAATGCTCATATACCCCAAGTGGACTCAGTCCGTGTCACAGTTCACAGTCGTAGTCCAAGAAAGATGCAAGAGTGTTAGAGCAAAGGAATTACACCTTAGGAAATATTGTATGTGTGGGCTTCAACCTGCGCTGCTTCTAAGAATCCCATCATAAAGTAAAATAACCAAATATCTATATTGTCAACATTGTTGATCAAAGGTAGAACAACAGAAAATAGCTTGATGAGGGATTTCTCAAATCACCGTATTCCTTTGCAAAAAGTTAAAAGGGAATACATTCAGGATGCATCATGTGCACATAAGAATCAGTCACCCAGCCCTGTTTCTGCTAATGAATGACAAAAAAGCTGTCTCCAACTTTGTGGATAAAAGGGTTGGAAATCTTTTAGTGGACATCTCATTGCTTCACCAGTTAAGTCATAGTAATTGGCTTGAGTCTATATTTTTTCAAGAAGCAAGGTGATTCACCTAGGCAGCAGTGATAGAATAACTGATAATTCAATTTCACATAATTTTCCTTTAAAATGTTCTAATCTAGCATGACATAAACAGCAAAATCTCAGGCTGTCACTGAGAGTCTATAAAAATGGATTTTTGTAATCTGAAATTCCACCTTCTAAGTCTCAAACACAGTATTTTTGACTTCAGCCTAGTACTTGTGCATCAATCTTTTTTTCTATCAGTGGCCCAAAGTCTCATTTTCTACTCTCCACATCCCCTTCCTTCGGATTTCTTTTTGCCTCAAAAAATCCTTCTCTCAAGCTGCTTCTATTGGGATGGACAATGGAGTTTCAGTGAAATTTGTTCAAGCATTAGAAATTATTTTAGAAAACTAACCACTCATTCAACTAGAGTCATGAGACTTTTTTGAAGAAGTTTGTAGCCTGTGACTAGTCAGAATATAGCACTCCATGGACATTATATAACAGATCTTAGGCATCTAGAAAGCCACATGAAAATAAGACTTCAAAATTAATGGAGTGAGAAAAAGGTTGTGAATAACTGCTGCCAATAAATAGTAACTCCTTTGGAAGGAAGAATGACCTCAAGAATAGAAATAAAATGTGCTGATGTTTACAGATTGCAGAAGGTAAGAATCAGTTTGCCAGCACTGCAGAAAATTCTGTAGCAGCTGATATTTTTATATACTGTACTAAAATAACTACCACTGTTTCTTTGTCCCATCAGTAATTTTATTGCTTTAGTTGTAATCAGTTTGATAGTAGTTATTTCCTTAGTGATCTATGTAACAAAATACTAGGAAGACGGTTTTGCAGACTATTAAAGAGATAATTTAAAAAGAATTGTCCACTGTAATAGCTATGATATACAATATTCATATACTCAGCAACTACCAGGCCTCAAGAGGTGATCTGCGATCATCTGTAGCACATCATGCTGCTCTAGGACTTCTCTGAACGGAGGAATCTCCCTTGCACCTAGTGTGGATGTGCTCAGTCCGGTGATATCCCCAGCTCATTGCCCTCATCTGTGGGCAATTTGGTATGGGCTGTAAGATGAATGGACTCTTCCAGAAAGCCAGGAACTTTTCTGACTTGCCCCAGTGCTCAGGGAGAGGCTTCATGGCATAAATAGCAGCTCACTGAAAGTCCAGTATGGTTGGGGCACTGGTGCCCCTCAAGCAGGCAGCGCAGACTTGTGGCAGGTCCCTGTTTGAAATGGGGACAAAGGAGGGCTGCAAGCTTGACGGCAATATCACGTAAGAATACATCCCACCTAGATTTAAAATTGTCCAATGTTGACATGTTCACAGCAACAGTAGACAGAAAACACTGACTCGTTACCTGTATATTTCTGAGTACAGCTTAGAAATTTTGTCATAACATATCGATAGTCTTAATTTCCAGCTATTGTATCTTGTATCATTGCCAGCGAGACAGAAGAACCAGCTATTGTCAAATTTCTCTTAGGCACGTATATCTTTCAAATTGCCAACTAATTTTCATTTTGTTAAGCTGAAGAGACGAATTCCAGGTTGCGTGATTTAGTTGCTTATACAGAGGTACCATTTTAAATGCTCTGTTATATCTTGCCTGGTCTCCAGTTCCTCCTTTAGAAAAGCACTGGTCTCCTGTAAGTACCGGGTCATACCTGCCATCTTCTCCCAGATGTCTTGCATTGTAACCCAGCCGGTAACTTTTGTTTAGAACAGGCCTAACCGTATGACTGAGATTCTCCTCCCTATCCTCTCCGGCACAGTCAGGCCTCTTCCATATTCAGCAAGTCAAAATAAGGTATTCACAATAGTTTCTCAGTTTTGAACACCAGCTGAGGACTGAGAGGAGTTACAATTTATATAATAATGATGGTTACTGAAAATTGAATAAGCCTGTTAAAAGGAGATTAAAAGCTACATGCAAAAGGATAAAATACTTGTAGTTGGTATAGTGACTACTAAAAGACATTGTCAGAGACATCAGCTGTATTCTGTGTATCAAAAAGGCTTTGAAAAGGCCAAACAAAAGCAGAGTTGAACAGCAGAGGAATGGTGGCTAGCAAAGAGCATGAGTTAGGCCAAATTAAAAGCAAAAGTGGAATAAGGATGAAAATTTTGAATAAGCTGCGAAGAGTAAAAAAAACATTTTTTTTTTTTCTTCAAATTGATCAAAATGAAGAGGCTTACCAGAGAGCTTGTAGGACAGACAGGTTCTCAGGACGTAAAGGGAATGGTCAGAGGTGGTCAGTCTGTAGCAGAAAAGCCAAATGAGTTATTTGCTTTGATGTTTTCTTGAAGAGGACATGGGGAAGTCTTTACAAAGAAAGAGCATCCCTCCAACAGTCCTCCAAGATCCAAGTTGGATCCCTCCATGGCATCCCTCCAAGAGGGATACCATGGAGGTTAAACCTCCATGGAGGGTAAACCGCTCGATGTCCAAGTGGAGACAAGTGGAGTTCCTCAGTGATTGGTATTGGGACCAGTGCTGTTCAACATCTTTGTTGGTGACATGGGCAGCGGGATCAAGTGCACCCTCAGCAGCTTTGCTCACAATGTTGAGCTGTGTTCTGCAGTTGACACACTGCAGGGAAGTGATGCTATCCAGAGGGTCCTGGACAGGCTGGAGAGGTGGGCCCATGAGAACCTCATGAAATTCAACAAGGCCAAGTGCAAGGTCCTGCATGTGGGTCGGGGCAATCCCATGTACAAATACAGGCTGGGCAGAGAATGGATTGAGAGCAGCCCTGTCAAGAAGGACTTAGGGGTATTGATTGATGAGAAGCTCAACATGAGCCAGCACTGTGCACTGGCAGCCCAGAAGGCCCACCACATCCTGGGCTGCATCAAAAGAAGCATGGCCAGCAGGTTGAGGGAGGTGATTCTGCCCCTCTACTCCACTCTCGTGAGACCCCACCTGGAGTACTGCATCCAGCTCTGGGGACCCCAACATAAGAAGGGCATGGACCTGCTGGAGGAAGTCCAGAGCAGGGCCATGAAGATGATCAGAGGGCTGCAGCACCTCTCCTATGAAGACAGGCTGAGTCTATGAGTTGGGGTTGTTCAGCCTGGAGAAGAAAAGACTCTAGGGAGACCTTATACCAGCTTTCTAGTAATTAAAGGGGGCCTACAGGAAAGATGGGGAGGGACTCTTTAGCAGGGAGTGTAGCTATAGGTTGAGCAGTAATGGTTTTAAACTAAAGGAGGGTAGATTTGGGTTAGATTTAGGAAGAAATTCTTTACTATGAGGGTGATGAGGAACAGGAACAGGTTGCCTGGAACACTGGAACAGGTTGCCCAGAGAAGTTGTGGATGCCCCATTCCTGGAAGCGTTCAAGGCCAGGTTGGATGGGGATTTGAGCAACCTGGTCTAGTGGAAGGTGTTCCTGCCCATGGCAGGAGGTTGAAACTAGATGATCTTTACAGTCCCTGCCAACCCAAACCATTCTATGATTCTATCATTCTATCATTCTTTGAAAGAGTCAGTGATCTTTGAATATAATTACCAAGTTGATTTACTTGGATTTCCAAACAACTTTTGACATGATCCCTCATCAAAAAGGTTTAAGGAAACTAAGCTGTCTTGAGATAAAAAATAAACTCTTGTGGCTTAATAAAAGCAAATATGATAGGAAATGTAAAGATTGGAAAATGTGATTATGTGATTATGTGAAAAGAAACAAAAGGTACAGATAAGGAGAGGCATTACAATGGAAGCTACTGTTCAGGAAGTCTAGCTATTCACTATATTCATAAATGACCTAGAAAAGAAAGTAGATACAGGGTAACAAAATTTGCTGCTGCTCAGATATTATTCAAGGTATTCAACTATCTAATTGACTGCAAAGAGTTACAGGAGGATTTCATGATCCTGAATGACTGGACAGTAAAATGGCAGATGAAATTCAAGGTCAATATATGCAAAGAGATGCACATGGAGAAACACATCCTTAATTGTACATACAGAATGATGGGTCCTAAATTAGCTATTGCCTCTCAGGAGAGAGATCCTGAAATTATTGTAGCTGGTGCTATTAAAACATCAGTAAAATTGTCAACAGTGGTCAGAGGTGCAAAACATATGATAAGAATGGTTAGGAAATGAAATAAGAACAAAATATAAACTACCATTATACCACTTCATAAACGTGTGGTGTACCACATCTTGAACAGTGCCTGTAGTTCTTCTTTATGTTTCTTGAAAAGGGAAAAGTGAAACAAAAAATGTCAAGGGAATGTAATCACAGAGGTGGAATGGCTTCTCTCCAGGAAAAACTTAAACAAGTTGGAAAAGAGATGACTCAGGATGATACGAAATAAATATATATATAAATAAAATAGAAAATAATAAATGTCATGGAGAAGAATGTATGGAGAAAGTTTATTCCTTTGTCTTCATAGTGCATTATACAACCAGTATGAAGTAAAAATAGCAGCTAGAGACAGAAAACAAACAAAAGGAAGTATGTTTTTACACCATGTGTAATTGAATTGCAGCACTCCTTATGCGGGGATGTTGTGGTGCTTAGATCTACAGCTGGGTTCAAAACCTGCTGAGAGTGTGAGCTATTAAATACCGTGATGCATCTCATGAATTCCATCAACTGCACGTTGGAGTGAGACAGAGGCGGAGATACCACACAGTCCTTGCCTGGCCTTTTAATGTTTCCTTAACCATCTGCCAGTTGCAGCTGTCCTTGAGGGGATATTGAGAAAGGTGTACCTTCTTTCTTACATGCTACAGCTATGTTTTGTTCTCTAACTCTTATTATTTGTCTTCTGATAATACCAAGAAAATCCCTTCTTACTAGGAACTATGCATGCACAGGGTGAGTGCCTCTCCTTGCCATGAAGTGCTTACTTGAAGACCTTGTTAAAACAAAGGTTTACTCTTTTATGGATAAGGAAGTTTGCCTCAGCAAGATTATATACCTTGTCCAAGGTCACATGGAGAGCATGTTGCAATGTGTCGTCCATAAGATCACCCTTGCACTCCAAATGTGGTTAGGAAATATGCCACAGATTTTAGTCATGAGCGTTTTTAATTATCTGGGACTTGCTTGGGTTCATTATTCTAAGTCATTTAGGACCATGGTCTTATTAATTATACAGCAACTTTCTGTATCCGGTGATTTAATTATAGAATATTACCTCATTAATGACAACAAAACTGATCAAAATAAAGGATTATTTAATACACATAATTGAATCCTTCAGTTTTTAATCAAATTAAACATTGATTATTAATTACGTGAAATGGAAAGCACTGTCACCTTAGCAGAAGAAAAAGTAGAGGAATGAACTGAGGCTTTTCATAGGCTGTCTGAGGGTGGGGATATTGGAAAGCTCACAGGTGTCCATTAGTGGGAATAGAGTCCGGATGCTGTTGCGACAGGCACATGTAAGTGTCCAAAATGGACAGAACAGGCATGGAAACTCTGTCCAGGTTCTGCTCTGCACAATCTAGCCCCAAACTGAAAAGCAGGATTAGTCATTTCCCAGGCGTTTCATCTGTGTAATGTGTTTGATAGCACTTCAAGTTTTAGAGATATTATTTCATGAATATCAGTATTTTAAATAATTCAGAAGGCTGGTCGTGCTGTTAAAATGTATCTTCAGTCTCTTTTATGTTGTTTATTTTTTTTTTTCTACTCAAGTTAACACGGCACGGTTGGGATCCTCCAGTATCCCACAGTTTCCTAAGCAAACAAATTATTTGAATTTTCATCTTTACTTTTATTTTCTACTGTTCCTAAGGTTTTTCTGCAATAATGTTATATTCTTGACATTTCCTGAAGATGTTTCATTTAATAGGAACAAAATAAAGCTTTTTTCCTTCCTTTATCTCTTTTCTAGCCCCTTTCCTTGAATATGCCATTGTCACGACGAGTCTAACTTACATTTTCTTTCCTTCCTTTACTGCCTTTTTCTTTTTTCTGTAGCACACCAACCGTGAGGTTCTTTCTCATCCCAGCTGTGTCCTATCATTTTTACTTTTGTTCTGGTGCTATGGGAGCAGAGTGTTCAGGCCCTCCATGCTGCCAGTGTCTTTTTTCTCTCCTCTCATCTTTATTGCCTTTGAGCAATGCAGGAACTGCTGCACAGTGCCTTATCCCATGAACCTAAGAGACCCGAAACAGGTCAGGAGAACTTGGCTGAAGGCAGCAGATAGCAATGTATACTATTTCATTAAATAATCAATGTCTATGATATGACTGTACATACAGTTTCTGTGCAATTAATGTTGTAAGTCAACAGTGTGTTGAAAAACTCCTGAGGCTGGTATTGAAGTCAAATGGTTCCCTTCCCCAAAAAATTATGAGGGAAGAGCTGCATTGTAAACACACTTATAGTCATTCCAATCCCAAAATCCCTTGGTTACTGAAATATCTCTCATAAAATCTAAGCCACTGTCAGCACCAAAAATACAGAATATGTGTTTTGAAAACACCTGCTTATATCTCAAGCCACATGACTTGTATGTATTAGGTTAGAAAATCAGAGGTAGTAGTAGCATGTGTGAGATATATTATTTTGCATGCAGTCAACAGACTTGCAGGATGCTGTGTGCAGGATATAGTAAATTAAGCAGGTAAAGGAAGACCAACATAGCCTCTAAAAGTGAAGGAGTACTGAAATTTGGTACTAAATCATACTAACTCCTACAAACTTTCTAAGACTTAGGAAATCTTGAATTTTATGAAGCCATTTTACTGTAGCAAGATCGACACTCCAAACTCACTTCTCTCTGAATATAAATCCCCAACCAAATCTTCCAAAGCATCTTATCATTTGAAGAAAGAAAACCATGTTTGCATGCAAACAGGGCTTCTGAGGAGTAGAGGTGAAAAGAGCCAGTGATTTTATGAGACACAGTAGTACTCATGCTGTCTTTGATCCATCCTCAATAGAAAGCTCATCTGCTACTCTAATGGAAAGAAGAAGAATAAAGTAAATTGAATAGCTACAAGTTTGAAGAGAAAAAGATTCCGAATGTCTTGTCTGAGTGTGGTTACTTCTGATTGCTTTTCTGTCTTAAGGTGGTCTAGCTCTTTGATGCTGTTGTTAACAAAACTATTTCAGATATGTATTATTACACCCATCTTCCAGGTCAGGAAAACTAAAAAGAAGAATGAGAGAAGTGACTTGGTCCCTAAATTATTCAGTGAACTAACAACAGAGCTGGAAATAGAAGCTACATCTTCTGAGTCTTGGCTCAGTGCCTGTATTTATCATGCTTATGGTGAGAAGAGAGCTTTTCCTGTGCAACCAGTACTTGATCACCATGCGTGTTTTTTTTTCTTAAATACATGAAGTTCTTTATCTTTCCAGACTCTCTTGGTGAGGTATGGAGGTGTGCATGAGGGTTTAATGTCTTTAGAAACCTCTTCGAGGGTGTAATGCTATAATATTTTCTGTGAAGCTACGCAGATGCAGGATCATCCTGGTCTCATTGAGAAAAAACTTCATGACTGTGGGCTGCACACCAGGTTTGGATCTCAAGAGGTGAGTCTTCCTTTGCATTGACACTTTCATATTGTAAGAGGTCACACTGTGACAGATGCCTTTGTTGCACTGAGCAACCCTCATAAAGAATGGACTCAAGCCTTCGCCCTGGTTCGGGATTCAACAGGAATGCCAAGCTTGTGTATTCTCATGTTCAGAAAAGCACTACCACATTTTGAATCAGCTATGACTTAGAGTGGAGTTTTTATTTGTAGCTATGATGTGCTACAGTAATCAAGTTGAAAAGTCAGCAGCCAACTACTAATATGATGATACAGGTATAAAATATAAGTTGAAAGTTGACATTTTACCCACCCATGACTGGTTATGGAAAACTGAGAGAAGTGTGTGTTAGAATGCACTAAGAAATATAGGAGAGTAGCCAAAGACTGAATCAAAAATGATGACAAAAGAGCTAGAATGCTGGTTGTAATCCAAGCCATATTCAGTCAATGGACAATAAGGGGTTGTGACAATTCCCAGGCTCCAGAGGTGACTTGTGCTCTTCGAAACAGTTGTCTCCCATCCTTTGTTGTTCCCACATTTTTTTACTAATGTCACTTTTGAGCTTTGCTTTGCCTCCTGCAGATGTCTCCCAGCTCATATTGTTTCTCAAGGGCTCTGCCATGATTTGGAGCAGGTCTGTTGGCAGCCCACCAGCACAATCAGAGGGTTTTGCTGAGCTCCAAGGACAACCTCCTTGCTCAGACTTAGTTGACAAGGTGGCAGGTTTCAGGGAGATAAGGCAAAGAAAGCTTTGGGAATGGTTCTGTAATTAATCCCAGATCTGGTTCTTAGACTGATGCCTGCAAACTGCCCAGTGAGAGTTAATTTTCACAACTCTAAGCACATCTGCTGAAGTTTGAGATGATCAGACTTTTGTCTTTTAGTAAAATGGAATTGCAGAAAGGAGTCAGAGACTCTCTTCACTGCAAGTCAATCAAACTGTAAATAAGGATACTCTACTTTTCACCAACCCCAAGTCAGCAAAACAGCGCTTTGCTTGTTTAAGAGCGTGCTGAAGGGCACAACTGCACAGGAAAGGGGGAGTACTCCCATAATACAGTCTTGCACAGTCAGTGCCTTGTGCAGCTAAATAGGCTTATGACACTGAATGGATGTGATGGGTGAAACGCTGCACCGCTTCTAGGTAATGAGAGCTTTTCCGTTGCCTTCAGTGCAGCCACAATTTATGTTAAACATTAAACTTTAAGCACATAAATATCTTTTGACTTGGAATCTTTGTTAATAATAATTAAAATGTGAAATCAATATTTGGTACAGGAGTTCTGAACTATATAGATTTGAAATATGCATCTAAATGAAATATTTTGTATTTCTTTGATTGCTTTATTATGCTATTATCTCCTGAATTATGTTAATAAACTGCTATGATTTTAATAAGTTATTTTTAATATACATACATATAAACGTGACATCATTTTCCTGGCATAAATCATATTTTTGCATGCAATTTGTTCCATTCATGTTTTTTATTTGTATGGATTCTTAAAATTTTGATATGATTATTTCTCAAGTCTCAATAGGCCTGCTAGTGTACCTACACAATGAACCAAATTAGAAATAAACTAAACCCTCCACTGTTTGTCCTTCTCACCACTTCCTGTAATATTGTAGTGGCAGCATGGAACTTAATTGTCACTGTAAGAAAATGCAAGCAGCTATTCAGATAAAGGAGACACCCCCCATACCTTTGTGCAACTTTGTGCAAACACGACTGACAGTCAGTGTAGAACTGAGCTTTCTGCTCTGCAGAGAGGTGAGAGAAATGATAAAACTTTGAAGGCCTTTGTGGAAAAAGTAATTGAGGCTTGGGAATTAAGTAAGTGAAAAGGCTATGGCTGAAAAGGAAAACCCCAGAAAATCTGGCAGGTAAGACACTTCACCTGCTCTTTTTCATGGCCTGTGGAGGAGACCATTGGAGGTACCAAGGGTGTCCGCCTGTCGTTGGGTGCTGGGAATAGGCAGTGCCTCTCAGGGGCTGTCCCACAGCCTTTCTTTTTCTGAAATGGTGATCAGGGGCCTTCATCTTCTGGTGGGGGAATTGCTGATGTCTTTTTCCAGTCTCCCTTTTTTTGGGTCTTACCTGTGGCAGTGGGGCAGGTCGGGGGGCTGTGGGTGCCCGGGCGGGAGGAGGCCTGAGCTGCCCCATGATGGTCGCAGCCAGTTCCATTTGGCTTTGAGACTGGTGGGGGTGGCTGTGGCCTGTCAGGGAGCACAGGGGGCCGGGCAGGTGTTGCTGTGGACAAGTGGCAGCCATGGGATGAGGAGAAATGGGGCAGATGGGTGGAGGGGATGGAGCTGGGGATAGGGCCAGAGGCCCACCATTGGAAGGAGGAGGGTCCCCTGAGGGATTGACCCTGGGTCTGGGTCACCCTGAGGGACTGGGGCTGTGGGCGACCCAGACCAGGACAGGGACAGCCCATGGGACACTCTGTGGTGGAGCAGAAAAGCAGTGAGAAGCCAGGACTGAGGAGGATGGAGAGCAAGGAGGAAGGAGGAGCAGAAGGAAAAGGCTGTGCAGGGACAGCACCCTCCTGGGTGGCCCGTCGGTCCTCCACAGGCAACAGGGCGGCCGGCAGGATGGGCTGTGGGGGCAAGGGAAGGTGGGAGGAGAGGCACGGGGCTGAAACTGAGCACGGGGAAAGGGGAGGAGAGGAGTTTCCCTCAGTGTTTGTTTGATTGTTTGTCTTCCTGTTTTTCTTAATACTTGAATCGGTAATTAAAAAATGATGTTAATTGGCAATAAATTACATTAAGTGCAATTCCCCCAGCTGAAACTGTTTTGCCCACAACTAGTCCTTATCCTGAAACATTTGCTTCTGACGATGTTACTGAGGAGGAGTTTCAGTGATGAAGGAAGCAGAGTTAGTAATGACTATGAAGTGATGGAGCCTTCTCAGATGACAGTCTCACCGGCCTTAAGATATCGATGGCTGTGTTCCTCCTCCTGCCTGCTTTCCCCTGCCCTTCTTCCCACCTATTCCCCATTCTCTTTCCCTCCCTGTCCGGGAAGGCATTCACCCCCAGAAGAAAGCCACTTTGGTGACAGGACACAGAGCAGACGTACAAGGAGAAAACTGAAATGATACGGTGGATATTTCCAAGGTGTTGCAGGAGCATGTCCTTGAAATGATCACAGCACATGGGGTAACCTTTGAGGATGACTGCATGCTGCCACTGTTGTATAAAGAGTTTTACGTCTTTATTTAAACTACATTATTAAAATGAATGTAAAGTAATCTACTATAATGCCTTGTCCTTTTCTATGCTGAGTACACTTGACAGGGGAAAAAAGGATGCACTTATCATCTGTCTGATGAATAAATGCAAAAATAAATCCTTATTATGAAGCTTGCTTATATAGGTCTGTTTCAGACATTAAACCACTGTATCTTGCCTCTAAACTACATTGTTCCCCAATGCAAGCAGAAATTTTCACAAAGTGGCATTTCGTACTCCACATTTGAATTTATATAAAGTAAGGCATACAGTGTTCAACATATATAAGTAAAAGCCTTTGATTTATATTTCCTAGAACCAGGTCACATAAAGCATTCATTTTAGGATGAGGATATGTATGTGCCTGCTTATACTGCATCTTTGGCTCTGAATGAGAATATATAGCTGTGTTAAAGAGATATTTGTCAAGCAAAATAATGGCATATTGTTTTTCTCTGAATTAATGGTGATAATTACTCATGGTTTATATGAAGCCATCAGTAATACACAGCTTCTCTGATATTGCTATTCACCCTGTTGGCACTCCTGCAAGTTTACCCCCAATGCTTTTTACTGTCTTGGTGGTGGTTGATATTCCTGAGAAAAAGAGAGTTACAGTGGGAAATGGCCTCCTGTGTCACAGAGTTCAGGACTCTGCTACTACAGATAGCTACGCTATATAACATCTTTTTTTTTTCATCTCATCATTCCCTATGTTAAAACTCTCTAGTTTTGCTGGAGCATATTATTCTTCAAGAAAGTATTCCACCTTCTCACTCTGCTAAAGAATAGAGCCTTCTCTTCAAGGACCTGTTGGATAAATATTAATGCTCAGCTTATACTCATTAATTCATGCACCTACAGAGACCTTTACATTAAAGAGCTACACTTCTTCCTGTAGTTTATCACAAATCATGTTGTACCTACAAAGCGCAAACCAAATCTACTCCCAAACTTATAAACTTTGTAAAAACCCACATTTTTTTAATTCTCATCAGATAAAATAGGTTTTTGATTTCCCCAAAAAACTTTGCAACACTTACATTAGTCCTTTGTAGCCTGTGTTCATCTTCTTTGAACACTGATGTTCAAAGCATTGCAAATGAAGCCAAGGCAGTGCCTTGTACAGAGCCCTAATGCTTCCCTGTTGCTGAAATATTTCACCTGAACCTCATCAGAGGATCAGATTTGCCTTTTTTTCTTGCCTTTGTTACAGAAGTAGTCATTTTACAACTGATTAAATGAGCAAATGCAAATGCTAGTAAAATAGCAACATTAAGAAAGTAATAAATTTTTAAGTGGCTAGTTTTAATAAAGAGTTAATTTGGCCATTCTGATTTTTTTTTTCTTTTTGGTGCTAGGTACGGATGGTGGTAGGTGCAGGCAATGCTTGGTAGCAAAGCTTGCACTGATTATAACTGACTGGCTGATTTCTGTGAGGAAGCCTGAAATCTGGAACTTTGCCCTTTGGGCTGACTGAATTTTGCCTTGCTGTAAGGCACAGAGAAAACACTAAGGAGTGGAGGATAGACAGGGAAGGTGCAAGAGAGAGAGTTCATGGGTTTATGTACACTGCATGCTAAAGAAGGGACACTTTCTCTGAGAAATGCAAAGTCAACCACTTTCCTTAATTGACCCTTCACACTTGAAATAATTTATTTCCCGTTTGTTACTGGTTGTGTTCCGGCTTCCACCTTTGCACTGATGGGTGGAGTTAGGTTTTTTCCTGAAGGCTGTTAGCTTTTGCTGAACCAGCTGTCTTTGGGCTCTGCACATGGGAATGCAGCAATGAGATACGGTCAGGTATGAGTAGATAATGCAGTGAGGCAGGACTCCCTTTAAATTGGGACTGAACTGAATAAATTAGAGGGAATGCTGTTAGAACTGTGGCTTGTGACCTATTTTTCTCTTGGATTTCACCAAGCAAGGGGATAGTCTATGAGTCTTCTTCAAGCTTTAATGAGCCTCTACCTTCTCCTAGTTGAACTCTGAGAGGAAGGTAGCATCCCAGTGAATAAATGCCAACAGCCGAGCTTAACTAGACTATGTGAATGATAAACTTTTTCCTAGCAGGATTGATTTTAAAGCTCTATTGGGCTGAAAGTTTATTCACACTGGCACAGAGAAGTCCATGTGACTTCATTTTATCCCAGAGAAGGCTGCAGTACCTTACAGGCATTAATCTCACAGGCAGGGGTTTGGGGTCTGCCCTATAGATAAGGCTGTATATCTGTAGGTACAGGTAGCCTGGAGAATATCTGTAAAGGAGAGGTGGAATATGGATATCCCATTGGCAGGGGTAGCTAAAGCCTACCTTTCACATTTGAAGATGCTCAGCATGGACTTGGCATCTAATGTCTCATAGCGCAGACTGCAAGCAATGAACACAATAAACAGTGGTTTTTTGATGACATTTACCACCTTTTAGGCATGTGATTGTTGGAGGGGGATTGTGAGAGGCAGCGATTTGGAAATGTTCTGGAAATCATGTGTGATGAGTCCCTTGTAGATGACATATCACAGCCTGGAGCAGAGACTCCAGAACAAAAGGCATAGGCTCGCTCTTCCTTGTGTCCATGAAAGATCTGACATTTTTGGCTTTCTTATTCTCTTTAGGGAAGGGCAAAAGTGAGACTGAACACATACCAGCTGGTCAGCAACAGAATCTGGAAGGAAACTGGCCCGAGGCTCCTTTCCAGTGCTCAGCAGTTCGCATCCAGCATCATTGCTTGATCTCAGATGTACAACCACAGAAGAGTGCAGAGGGTATCAGACTTCCCAGCAACTGGCTGAAAGTGGCTTGTCTTAACCTTTCAAAGTTTATATTTTTGCTTGGGTTTTTTTTTTGTGATATGAGCTCCTGTGGACTCCAGCTGAGCAAACACTCTCCTGTCCATAGGTATATGCTTTCCTTTTCGCTTGCAGCAGCGGAGACTATGGGCAGGTCTGAGCTGGGAAGAGAAGATCCATCTAGCTCAGGGACCTGAGGGGAACTGACAGCAGACAACCAGTTTGCTGAGCTGCTCTTTGTATGTCTTGGCTGCAACAAAGAGTCCTTACAAGGCAAGGTATTATCACAGTTTGGGAGAATGGGTGTGATCAGGGGTGTGTACTCAGTTTAGTGAGGGAACTACAGGCTATAAATACAAGGTGGGGGAATTACATGTGGGCAGATTAGTACTGGCTATGTTTTGAACGGTGGAAATTCACATTTTGCTTGGCTCAGGTAAGAAATATAAAACTTTGTTGTTGTTGTTGTTCTTTTTGCATTTTCTTTATGTCTTAATTACCCCTCCTGTCAGAAATAAGATATGCAAGCTGACAACAGAAAAGTTTGACATATCTTTTCCAAAGTCCTAGAAAGATTTAGGTGTAGTTTGATTTAAATTCAAAATGATGATTCTTCTGAGAAAATGGAGCTGTCCTGGACTGAGATCTTAGTCACAGTCAGTCCTCCAGTCCTCTCACAGCATTACAAACTTGTTTTCATATTTTTTCTGGGTTACAATATATGACCTAAACAAGCTCTTGAGGCCCGTCAGATGCTCGTTATTAAACTCTACTAATGTAATACATAATTTTAAAAGGTCCATAAGTTTGGAGCTTTTTCTGCATTCATTCTATTAAAACATCAATGACGTGATTAATCCAGATGGCACTATGCAAATGGTAGTTTCTGTGTCTCTTCCTGTGATGTCCATGTTTTTGCCTTCACTGCTTGAAATTAGGATGTTTCTTTCTTCCTTCCCTTTGAAAAGGCAATTCCTTTGCCAGAGAATGTGTTTCTCAACTGTGGACAAGTGAAAACCTAAACTGGCCCTCTGAACACATTTAATAGTTGCACATGAAGAAAAAAAACCCCACACCACTTTGGAAAAGCTTTCAGTATCAAGAAAGTACGAATCAGAAGTTTTGGAGAGGTGGAGTAGGTCAGAGCAATTACAGATGAAATTCAAAGTATTGTAGAGGACTTCTGAAAGAAGTCAAGAGTTGTAACATAGAAATAATCTTCTATCTATTCCTTTTCTGTCATATTGATTGCGCTTCTTGAATCACATGCCCAGCACTATATATCCTCATATTATTGCCTTCACTGGAATTTCAAAGCTTACAATTCTCTCTCCACCTAGTGCCCATCCTCTCTCCTCTCTTATTTTTACTGTAATTGTTATGGTGTCAGCTGTGCTGACCACTTCAGAGGGCTGAGGTCTTAAAAGCGTCGGTACACACATTCAATATTTATATAGCTTTTTATCAGATTATTGGCTTTTTTCATTCACTTGCTGTATCAGTCAAGAAATGAAAGGAACATTATTGCAACAGCCTTAGCTTTCCTCTTGTGTTGAGGTTTTTCAAATGACAGACGGAGTTACCTTTTAAAACGTACCCGCAATAAGAAATGAACTCCAGATCTGTGTCACTTGAATTATTTAGCCTGACACTTAACAAATAGAGGAGCTTAAGTTCTCCATGGAAGCAGTTTAGTTAAGAAAGAGGATGCAAATCAGACCAGTTGCATATTTAAAGTGACTGTGCCAGCGTGTGAATGCTACCATGCTATCATGTCAACTTTTGATAGCCATTAAAGGAAGATGATATATTTTCTTTCAGCTGTGGTCATTTAGAAGGTGTGTAGAAGATTTCTTTCCCCCTGCAAGCCCACATTATGCAGTCTTGTTTTTTTAAATCCAATCTGTCTGTGTCAGAAGCCCAGCAGTAAGTCTGCTTCTCTGTATGAGGGAAATTGTTTTCTACTAACTGATGACCTCAGCATAGCAGTTTCTTTTCCAGCACATCAAAGCTCACAGTCAGACCTGCTGCAGCAAGTGCACTTTTGAGTGGCTTTATGACATATAAAGACCCTCTTTGGCATTCATACTGTGCTTCTCTATTGTTTACAAGCTAGCAGTGAATTATTTATGGAAGTTGCTGGAGATATGACTCTCTCTTGCCCAAAAGCTGTATTTTATCTTGTGGTGAGATTTTACGTGAAAGCTATTTTGGGGGTTTATGTCCTTTTTATATTTATTTGACAGGTTTTATGGCACCAATCCCTTGTTTCCATTTTTATTACTGTTAAAACCCATCTCTGAAAATTATTATTAAATGCAGCATGGCTTTAACTCAGCTGATGATATTTTTCTTTGCATTTCTGTTTTTGAGTGATTTCAGATAAGATTGTACAGAACAAACTAACATGAATATTCTTAGCAAAGGAGCAGCCATTTTGTTTCTTCAAATAAAGCTTAGGATCATTGGTTCATATAAGCAAAGTACATACCCGAGATCAGGGTCCAACCATGCCTCACTCTACCAATATTCATAAGTTATGACATCAGTAAACAGTTGCATTGGCATGAAGCTGAACTTAGTCGTGACCAGTATTAAAACTCACTGATCGTTTGCTCTATTTTGTAAATACTGAAACATCAAAGACAGGCAGTGTTATAACAGTTTGACAAAAATGATCTTAGAAACGACATATAATTTCAGATCTGTAGGAGTGAACTGCAATTGGCTATTTTCTTTTTTCCTACTTAACAAGACAAGGGCAACTGCATTCATTGACACAGTACTCTTAAGAAGTTATTTGGACTTCTTTCTATACATGTCAGACTCAGAATCAGTTCAGTTCAGAGAAGGGAATGGTTCCAGACACTGGCAGTTAAAACTGGCTGAGAAGGACCTTTCTTCCCCAGGTTCTTCACCTTAAATGCATTTATTGTTTGGACGGTGGTACTGCCTAAACGTCGTAATTAGCTCCACTGCTAAAGGCAGAATTAGGAACGTCTCCATCTCTGAAGTTCACATTCAGACACATATATATCATCTGACATCAGCTGAAAATGGAAATTTTGGCCCCATGCCTCAGTCTTTCTGTTTGAATTCAGGATCTGAATGCTTACATATGTGCATTTAGAGCCTGAAAGCCTAAGAAAGTAGATATCCTCTGGATTTGTTGCAATTGTCAGTGGCGATGCTACTGTTACTTTGCATGGCTCTTTTAAAGTTTTTTCACAGAGAAGTGGCTGTGCATGGAAGTATATGTCTCATAGACTAAAAGTTAAGGTACTTCGGAAAATGAAAGTGCCAGACTATAGGCATTTCTGTAATTGTTTTTGCAACATGGAACCTCGTGGTTGGTTTGGTGTGGCTTTTCAGCTTACAGGTGTAGAGCTTCCTGCAGGAGTTGTTTTGAATATATAACATGGGATTTGCAGAAGAGGGTGGGACCATTAAAAGTCTGTTTCATTTCATTATATGAGAGCTGGATTAGCACTGAATGCTTTAGGATGTACTATTTTTAGTACCAGATGTTCCTCTTGGGGGTTAAGTATTTACGTCGGCTGCTTCTTGTTTCTCTTCTTTGAGGAAATATGTGGTCTTCTGAAACACATCATGGCTGCCAAATTTTAATCTGAAGAGCTCAGCTGAGTTGCCTAGACATTGACATTTACTTTCATTTGAGATGCTGCAGGGCAACCCTAACATCTAAATGGGGCTGACAGATACGACACAAGAAAGAAGGGAGATAGATGTACTGCTGGTTAGTAGCAGCTGAAGGCCAGCCAGGGTAGCCTAGAACATCTCAAATGGCATTAGCAGTCTATGCTTAGGATGTGAATCATTCCCTAATTTCCTTCTGTGGTTTCCTTCCACTGTCCAGGTATGGTACTGGGGCAGAATAAATTGGAATAAATTTCTCTAATTACTCTTGCTGTAACAGAGCCGTAGTGGAGACAGGACACTTCACATTTGTTGTCACAATAGTTGCAACTTCCTGTTTGACTTACTAATGCCTTGTCTTCTATTTACACGTAGCTTTCAAGATCTCTATATGCAGGGATCTGCTTTTATAGATAGATTGTTGGCATAGGTCTTGGCAACAATACAGATATTCCCATGCCAGAACAAGCTCAACTGTACAGGACTGTGAGTGCATTTGTCTCTAGAAGTGGAGACCTCCCTCCTGCTTGTTTATTCCTTTCCTACTCACACAGAACGGCAAATAGAACTTGGTCTTGATCTCAGTAGCTGGGGCATGGCGTTTCATAAAGACCCAGTGACTATTTGACTGACATTTTAAAATTCACTTCTAAATCAAGGCCTCCCCACTCAGTCAACCACCCACAGAATGACATTTCAGAAATAAAAGCATAGCATCTCTGCAGATCTGTCCCGTGTTACTGAAGCATCTCTCTGTCTCCAAGATAATTAAAGCCTTACCTGTGAGCAACAGTCCTATATGTCAAGTAGGACCTTGTCTCTCAAAATCTGAAAGACTTTGGAATCTGCAAAAAGCAGATAAAATTCAGTCAGTGACTTCAAGACCTATTTTCTGCCTGAGTTAGGAGTCAGTGTAGAGACATGATGGAGCTAAAACCAGCAAGGAATAAGGCTTACTGGCCCTCAAGGGAAGCTTTCATGCTTGCTTATACTAATGTTCTGCATACAGAGCTTCCATCAAATTCAGCTGGAGCTCTATGTGAGAGGCAGGTATTGAATAGCAATTGATCCAGCCAAATATTGCAACCAAAACTCAAAAATGACCAACCAGTAAAAAAAAACAAAGTGAAGATTAAAATATTAGGTAACTAACTGTTTCAAAGGAATTCAGAATACCTGGGAATGCTATTTATTCATTCCCTAATGGACCAAATTATTCTTTAATTTCAGCCAGTTTTTGTCATATCACTACTACTACTATTACCACTACTACTACTACAACAACAGCTAGATAACTAACTAGATATATACCTGGTTTAACTCACTTGATTTTGGGTACCTCTGTTTTTGGCTTCTTAAACACAGAAGGGCACAGTGCTGCAGCTTATATTCTTAGAAACCCCCCCTAATGACTGGCAGTAAAAAGTAGCCCCGTGTCTTTCATTGGAAAGCTGATGTCTTTGTTCGAACCACTGTCTATTGCTTTCCTCTTCCAGACTTCCACTGAAGAGCGGTGATGGTTTATGCTCGATTCTTTAAATTCAGCAGACAAACTTCTCACATCTGGTCAATTACCTGTGTCCTACTTGCCCTTTCTGTCTAATCCCTCTCTTATATACAAGTCCTTTCTGATGTGACAGTTGAACATTAAAAACAATGTGAGGTTAGCTCAGAGGCAAGCTGAAAGTAACCCCTGTCTGAATGACAGATGCCTGTGTTGTACTTATATTTTGCTTCTGCAGCACAAATGCCCGTGAAACTAATCTTTCATATATGACTTTACAGAAATTTAAGTTAGAACAGAATTTGTTAGGAGACCTTTTCAACATTGACAAAACGAGTTTTGCATAAAAGTCTATTTATTGGCAATGCTTTTTTAAAGGTATAAGATCCTGTAGAATTCCTATTAGAAATGACTGAACAAATCCTGGATTTGACGCTTGGGCAGTGGAGTAAAAATAAAGCACCTTAAATGCCTTGTGCTGTTGTGCTGACAGATGACATCTTTGTGTTCCGTTTATGAGTGACTTTAGTGCTATAATTTTGGGACGTTTCAACATGTAATTTAATCCCATCTGGTGTCAAGGAGTTAATTTCTTTTTTCGCCATTAGACCTTGCTTTTCTATTATACCTCAGCCTTTCAAACCCATATTAAAAGTAACGTAGTCTGTATTCTATCATTTTAATTATGACCAATATGTGCTTGGACTGGCCATAACAGAAGAAATGACCAAGAAAATGTATCCATGAAATAAATATTCCCGACTCACTATCAGTTCTACTGGGGGCTCTGGGATAGTCTAAACCAGACACCTTTTGCCCTTGCACTGGTCAAAAAGGAACCTTTTTATAAGTAGTTTTGCCCCATATTTTAACCCATATTTATATGTATTTAAATTGACACTCAGGACCTGTACTCCTGTGCCTCACTCACAGAGCTCTGGAGATTTGTCTTGTTCGTCACTTTACTATTTAGTTAATCATAGCTGGTTTAAACAAGATTTTTCCGAAGTGTGGTCTGAGGATGACTAGTTGACTGCAAAGCTGTGGAAATTGTTTCCTGGGGTTATTAAACTGTGTTTTCAGTAACATTTAGAATTTGAAGCATAGAGAGAGCATGACTGTCTACAAAAAATGAAGAGAGCAAACAGTGGCCCACTCCTCATTCCCAGATTAGAGAGCGATGCGTTCAATCGTTAGTAAAGACAATGTGAATGAAGGCCGCAGGTACTGATTCCCAGTCCCAACTAATTTTCATTCTGGACATTCCAGTTTGCTTGGCTTAATCCTCATCCTTTCAAAAGCAGCAGTTTTTCAGGCATACTGAACAATATTTAAGACTAATGTAGCATAGCATTAACTGAAAATGTTAAAAATACGTTTTAATGTTTTTGCTAATGCTAAGTATAAACCGTATGACAAATGAAGAAGGAATATTTATATCTGTGTTTTCAGACGTCTCAGAGAACACCGGAAATCCATACCTTCACTCCATGGTCCCCAACCCACTACCATTTCCATGCCCTTAACATGATATTTATTCATTGCAAATTAAGGCATTATCATTTCTGTATTCAATCCCCTGTAATAGCAGAAGCAGCAATCTAAACAGGCTGCTAGATTCCAATGACATATTCATTAGGACTGAATTATGAGTTCAGCACATCCTGAAAATAGGGACTGCTTAGTACATCTGTACAGCTGTCATTTTGCTGCAGGCACAAACCAGGAAAGGAATCACTGAAAAACCAGCTGCTATAGTTCTATACATACCAGCTTTTTTGGTAGCCATACCTTCCTTTTCTCCTCCAAATAATATTCCTCTGTCAGGATTTACATGACAGAGCAAAGGAGTAAGTTGATATTTGGAAATAAATGTAAGAGAAGGAAAGGGGTTCATAAGCATTGGGTGAAATACTCTCTAGAACTAACATATGTCAGAGAATAAAACCCACTTGCTGCAATATAATTTCTGTTTTAAAACAGTAAAAAAGCACATAAGTTCACATCACGCCATATGGTGTTGAGTTAAATCTGCTTCATAGTTGAGTCAAGAACATATGCACCCAATGAAGTGGCAGTTGTTATAGAAAATATGACTGTTTTGTTAGTAAATAACATTAGAAAGCTACAAAAAGCCCCTTAAGTGATTCTTTTTCTCCAGTAGATTAGCATGCAGAACAGCCATTACTGTGAATGAGCGTTTAAGGCCAAGCAACTCCTAATCACTTTAGAGGCCAAAGGAGCTGGCTAGGTGTGTGTGAAGGTCTGCACAAGCCTGCTTGTCTGAGAAGAGGAGATCACATAAATACATTTGTTATACTGCAAGTGGCATTTTAATGTTTCTATTCCGCCTTTTTGAATGAGGAATGTTCAGGCTGTCAATCAGAGAGGAGCAAGAGAAACAGCTCCTTTTTTTTTGCCAGACGCGTTTTCTCATTTGATCCTATATATCTTACGTGTGTAAATCAAGACACAAATCCTGCTAAGCGAACGCCAAGTCAGGCTACGCAGCCGTTCGCATTCGTCTATTGCACTGGGGCAAAACCGCAGGTGTCTCAGCACTGTGCTCTGAAGGCAGAGGAGAGGTGCTGGTGCTCCTTACTGGGTGCTGGTGAACCAGCGTGCTCCAGCCTCCTGGCAAACTGGTGACGCTGTAGATTGTGTCAATACTGGGTGACAGCTCTATGGAGGGGTGGGGGAAAGGCATAGAGCCATAGAGGAAAGGACATAGCAAGAGATTTTAGAGCATATAGGAAGGACTTAGAGAAGTCTCTGCCACCTTCTTAGCGGACTGGCTTTTACTGTGACTCACTCTGAGTTTGGGAACAGTAAGAGCATATTTTGGGTCCCTATCATGCCTCAGGTGAGGAACGGGCAACACACAAATATTTAGACATCATTGACTTCAGTGCTGGTGCTGTCTAAAACAGCAACTGCAGTTTCTGAAAAGTAGTGTATGTGTATGCTGATAGGGATGAGACAAAAGCTTAGAGAGACAATGAAGGGGGAGAGCCTGAATAATACCCTGCCCAGCTACTGCCAGGCCCAACCCAGGAGCCATCAGCCCATCTAAGGCCCCCATGTACCAGCCAAGAGGAGCACAGGGGCACTATGACAGGTAGGGGTAAACCTGAATCAAGGACTCCTGAGGAACCACCACCCTGTCTGGGCCCCTCCCAGGGCTGCCCCAGCAGAGCCACAGTCCCAGTGTCCAGGTGTGAAACCCATCACCATGAGTCATCAGGAGGAGCTCTCTGGATCACCTTTTGGACTAAGAGTGCTGCAGCCTAGGGGTGGGACACATTATGGAATGCAGGGCAGTTTGGCATCTCACAGGACTTGGGGGAGGAACCGAAAGTGGAAAAAAGGAGATGTTCAGGTGATTTGGGGAGGGACAAGAATGGGAAAATAGGGGGGTAAGTAGGTCAAAAGGGCTGGTTGTGTGTAAATAGTGGGCTGTTCAGTGTGCACATCTGGCCATGCCCTGTGCCTGATGAGCACAGCCTGTCCTGTCTTCTTATTAAATTCCTTTCTGTCTCTTTCCTGGGTCAGTGGCTCTTAATTCTGTGTGTATGTGTGTGGATGGAGGTGTGAGTGCGGTAACTGGAGTCAGACCATGAGTTGGAGCGCCTGTGTCTCTGTGGTGCCAGTGAATGCAGCGAGTGTGGGGTTGTGATCACTAGTGAAGACCAAGCTGGTGAGCAGGTGAAGAGGCCTGGGAGCAAAGGGGTGAGTGGGTCTCTAAGGGCCAGCTCTGGGTGCGAGAGTGCCTGCATATCTCTAAGGGATGGGGCTTAGGGTGCGGGGTACTGATTACTGGGACCTGCCTGATGCAAACCATCTGTGTGTGTGTGTGTGTGTGTTTGTGTGTGTGCACATGTGCATGATGGTCCACACCAGCAACTGGAGTGGGGTTGCAGCCCCAGGGTTTTGTATGTTCAGATGCCAGTAACTGGGGAAGCCGGGATCAAGAGGAAGCTACCTGGCAGACTGTCTAAGACCAGCTGCTGAAGGGATCCACATTGCGCGCGCACACACACACATGCACACACGTATGTATATATCACTAGTGGGCTTCTACCCCTGGGAGCAGGATGAGGCCTTTGGTGTTGTCTATGTTCATACAGGTGGACTGACTCTCTGTCTGTGATCTGTGTGGCTGGCTGTGTATATATATGTATATATGTAAATATATATACTTGTGTATGAATGTATATAAATGTGGTGTAAGTGTGTGCTCTGTGTGCACGGCCCTGCTGGGCATACATCTTCAGCCTCACTACCGGTTGGACCATGGGACATGGAGTGGCAGCAGCTTCGCCTCTTTCAAGGTGCTAGATCCAACATGATGTATTTTACTCTAAAATATTAATTATGTATTACCTTATGTGAACTTCTATTTTCTTTCCTCACGCACCATTCATGTTAAGAGCCCAATGCCAAGAACAGCTTTCAAGTGGAGCAAATGTCTGATGACTGCATGTTTTGGTAGTGCTAGACTTGTATTTCAGGAACATATATTCCTTTCTGAACCCATGCCACTAGAAGCAACTATTTAAAGACCGCCCCGCTGTGTGCTGAAGGGATCTGCTGGAGCACATGGATGCTGGGACAGACCCATATGGGTACCAAAAAAATTATTATTTTTTTACCTCACAAGCCACTGGCCAGGAAGAGAGAACATGGAAATAGGCTTGTGACAGCTGCTGGTCTCCGCAACTTGTGCTTATCTCTCCATGGGGAGGAACGACTGCCTTTTCTCAATTAATCCTGACAGCAGAAAGATTGGACATGTGACAGCTGCCTTGACAAATATCTTGATCATAGTGCTTAATCTTTCTTCGCCGGTCTTCACAACCAATGAAATATGACTCCTATCTTCAGGCTTGACAAGATTTTGGAAAGCTCAAACTAACTGGTGATCTTGAAGAGTAAAACCCTTGGAAAAGTTTACATGATGTGTGTGACTGTGTTTGAATCTACTAACTGGAGTGTTCTAGTCAGCATTTTAGCTTTTATATGAATAAAGCATAAATTTGCCTGCAAGGTTCTGTGAAATTGTGACTAATATTTAAAAAACGTGTCTTTGGCTTCTTTCACATCCTTGCCCACTTTTGTCCAAAAGAGGGCAGTCTATACCTGACTTTCTTCGAATTCTTTTTGCTCTTTTTTTTTTCTTACATTCAATCATTAATTGCACAAAAGATGGTGCCACCTTTTATTTACAGTTCAAAATATGTGCATCTCCTTGGTTCATCTCTAATGAGAATCATTTACAAAGTAGGGAAAAAGAAAGCCATTCACTGCAATTCGGTAAATAACAAAGCACTTTTTAATTTTTCCCTGCAAGTAAAAGACAGGAGAAGGTTCATGGTTTGACCTATAGTGTTAACTTGCAAACAGTTTTGTCAGGAAAGCACCATTTGGCCTTTCCCATAATGGAAGGATAAAATCATCCGGTCTTACGCTTTTATGCAGCACTATATTGGGCTTCTCTCCCTTGATCTTAATGCTCCTTGGGACAAATGTAGTCATTAGGTAACTTGTCTTGTGACTATGCAGCAGCACGACCATGTCAGGAGATACGTGTCTGAATTGACCATTGCAACATACTGTGGAAAGAAGCTGTTGCTTAATTCTGCATTTCGTCCTTCTATCTTCTTTAGTGTTGTGTTCCATGCACTTGGTGTCCACATATTTTGTCTATGGCAGGAAAGGAATAATGCTGTCATGTAACAGGCACTTTCCCATCCCAGGGGCCTTGCTTCAGTGGTGTAGTTTGTCTTTGGTCAGCAGTAGTGCAGGGAGAACCAAGTCCATTCTCCTACGTTTTACAGAGAAGCAGTATGAGAAAGCGGAGCTGTGAAGGAAATTGGCTGCTCATGGCTTGGATGGGTGTACTCCTTGCTGGGTAAAAACCAGCTGGATGGTCATGCACAAAGAGTGGTGGTGAATGGAGTTAAATCCAGTTGGTGGCTGGTCACAGGTGGTGTTCCCCAGGGCTCAGTACTGGGGCCAGTTCTCTTTAACATCTTTATCGATCACCTGGATGGGGGGATCGAGCGCACCTTCAGTAAGTTTGCAGACAACACTGAGTTAGGCGGGAGTGTCGACCTGCTTGAGGGTAGGAAAGCTCTACAGAGAGATCTGGACAGGCTGGATCGATGGGCCAAGGCTAATTGTACAAGGTTCAACAAGGCCAAGTGCTGGGTCCTGCACTGGGATCACAACAACCCCATGCAACACTGCAGGTGTGGGGAAGAATGGCTGGAAGGTTGCCTGGTGGAAAAAGGCCTGGGGGTGTTGGTCAACAGCTGGCTGAATATGAGCCCGCAGTGTGCCCGGGTGACCAAGAAGGCCAACGTCATCCTAGTGTATATCAGAAATAGTGTGGCCAACAGGACAAGCAAAGTGATTGTCCCCCTGTAGTCGGCACTGGTGAGGCCGCACCTCAAGTACTGTGTTCAGTTTTGGGCCCCTCACTACAAGAAGGGCATAGAAGTGCTGGAGCATGTCCAGAGAAGGGCAACGAAGCTGGTGAGGGGTGTGGAGAACAAGACTTATGAGGAATGACTGAGGGAACTGGGGTTGTTTAGCCTGGAGAAGAGGAGGCTGACGGGAG
The DNA here is from genome assembly GCA_008711295.1 of Anarhynchus alexandrinus. NCBI lineage: Eukaryota > Metazoa > Chordata > Aves > Charadriiformes > Charadriidae > Anarhynchus > Anarhynchus alexandrinus. The sequence continues at coordinate 1,888,711 of VUYV01000018.1, read as the reverse complement.
ACCTTATTGCTCTCTACAGCTGCCCGAAAGGAGGTTGTAGAGAGGTGGATGTCGGTCTCTTCTCTCTAGTAACAAGCAATAGGACAAGAGGAAATGGCCTCAGGTTGTGCCAGGGGAGCTTTAGATTGGATATTAGGAAATATTTCTTCACGGAAAGAGTTGACAAGCATTGGAACAGGCTGCCCAGGGAAATGGTGGAGTCACCATCCCTGGAGGTATTTAAAAGGTGGGTAGACGTGGTGTTGAGGGACATGGTTTAGTGGTGGTTTTGGCAGTGTTAGGTAGATGGTTGGAATTGATGATCTTGAAGGACTTTTCTAATCTAAACAATTCTATGATTCTAAATGCAGGGCATGGGAATTCAGGTAGTGCTTGTGATAAAGCCCATACAGGAGGCAAGAATGCCCATTTGCTTTCTTTTCAGAAAATGAATTAAATTAGAGTATTAAAGCAGAATCTATTAAAAAGAGTTGTTGTCCCACTTAGAAAGCTGTGAGTTCTTGCCATCCAGCACCGCGGAATTGACTCAGCTACTTGAATTCAGACCTAGTTACTTAATTGTTTCTTAAGATTTCTAACTTTCACTTTCCTTCATCAGAGAAAATAAATGATCTGTGGGCCAAGAACTGTCCATTGGTTTGGTGTCACTTAAGAAAATCAACCATGTAAAATACTGAGTTGGTTTTCTTAATTTTTTTTTTCAGATGACCCTTCATTGTCTTTTTTATTAAGGTTTTTCCTATACCTATGCCTAAACCTTTATCTATATCTGTAACTATATCTATATTGGAGCATTTTTCTATATAACATCGTCTATATCTATATTATCGTCTATATCTATATCCATATCTGTATATTGTTTCTTTGATTCAGTTTGAATACTTACAGATCCAACTCTTAGAAAGTTTCCTTAGAAAGGAAATCAAAGAGAACAGCTATTTCCATGCACAAAAAAGGGAAAGTTCTTAGCACTTATTGCTTAAAAAAAGTCAGCCCAAAAGTTTAAATCTACATATTTTATCTGCTGACTTTGCTTCTTTTGAACACCAATGCTGTCTTATTTGCTACTTTTGCTCAATTCTCAGGGTCACGTTCTACCCACCTCTGTCTCTTCAAGCCTACTTGATTTCCATTTCATTTTATGTACTTTAAATCATCTCTGAACAGGTCTCTGCCTGTTTTTCCATTTGACAGTCTCGTAGTCAAATCTCTGCTATGACAAGTGTAGGTGAAGAAAATCCACTTCGTGAAAAGGTGAGTTTGTGTCTTCATGAAAAAACCTTTTGACTTCCGAAATGGTATTTGTCAGTAAGAGACTCACACAAATTTAGAGATACAGGTAGGTATAATTTTTAAAGAGTATTCAGGAGCTCCAAAAAAGATTTTAAAATCTGCAGACTTGTATCTGTGGCTTCTCGGCTACCTTTAAAACTCAACTCCAGATGCTTCATTTGAAGCATCTTTACATCGGTCTCAATTGAAGCACTAGAGGCTTCACGATCTCTTCAGATAATCTGTGCCTATGCCAAAAGGATGTTATTTCCTCAGCCCAACACAATTTAGCTAAATGGGATAATATGCAAATTCATCACACAGCATTACCACTCACCATATGTGCAGAGAGTCTGCCTTTCTCTTCGGTCATAGGCTTCTCCAGATTCCCTCACAGGGTGTCAACACTGTGAAGGGATTTCATTTTTAAATCTAAACTTTCTAGCCCAAACATGAACATTATCTTTTGTCTGAATTGTTCTGAAACAAAGTATCTTATATTAAGAAAAGTTAAGAAAATAATTGAATGGAGGTAATTTACGTGCATATATATATGTATATAAATATGCATACTTATACACACACACACACACTTTTATATGTGTATATATATACACACACACATGGATACATATACCTCTGCCGAAAGAGGAAAAGAATTCCAGAAACTGTGCAAGTTTGTTAGTGGATTTTTTTTTCAGCAAGGACGTTTTCTATGAGGAGTAAGGCCTGATTAGATAAGAAAGTGAATGTTTAAAATGGAAGACAAGAAACACAAAATCTGCTTTATTGTCTATCTTGTGCAGCACATGACTTTGAAATTCTTTACAATGAACAAAACCTGTATGAAGTATGGAGAAAATGAGTCTGATCAAACAAGTTTGTTTCCTGCATTTAAAAACTTTTGAGGAAGGGTGTTACAGTCAAGCTTAGGATACTTAAAACTTGAACGGAAACATTTTCTTACTGTTGTCAAGTGAGGATAAGGAAAGATATGTCAGTGAAAGCGACATCAACTCAAGTACACACTGTCATTTACTTCTAAAAAGACACTGTTTTACATCCATTTATAAATGTATGTATGGTCCATCTTGGTGATGTAGGAAAAGAGACAGAAACAATCAGATAAATGGAACAACTTGAGGCAGCTGTGTATGATGTTCAAAAGGCTGGGAGTTACAGTATTTAAAAAAAGAGATCAATTCAAACCTGGTCTAGAGAAGTTTTCAGAAGTTACAAAAGGGATTGTATCAGGCCTTTTGTGATAAAGAATATTACACTCGTTCACCTTAGAGAATGGTTCAAACCTTAGGCACGAGATCCCAGTAGGGCACATTTTGCTTAAAATTAATCACATGCATAAATGGTTTTCTGAAATGGAACCCTGTAGGAAACTTAGCTCGAATTACTACCTGTTAGCAATATTAACCCTGTGGGATATATTACTAGGAAAAGTGGTTTTAATAAATAATTTGTTTTTGTTCAGAGGACACTCACTGAAGAGAAAGGTTCTGAAGCAGTGAAAAACTTGGAAACTAGGATACTGCTAAAATAATGAACAAAAAAAGCTCAAGAACATTTGATCCAGCAGTCTTTCCCCAGCTCTTAACACTGCTTACGGTTTAATACTACCTTAGTAGCACTGCCATTAGAAAAAGTTACCCTACTGCAGATATGCCATTGCATGCAGTGTTCAAACAGATTCCTCTCAGAAGTTTTCAGTTAAAATATAATAAACAAAAATGGTTGTGCCTCTGTTTTGTTCAAGCTAATTATATATTGTGATTTAATGTATAAGAAACAAGAAATCAGGAATACTGTATATTACTTTCACTGTGGGTGATCAAAACATTATTTAGTGCTTCTATAATTTTGATATATTAGGAAAATTCACGCTCAGACTTGCAACATCCACCTGAATGGTGAGACTAGTTAGAGTACACTGAGCTATAATAGAAATCATAAAAGAGAACAGTTTAAAACACGCTAGCAGACTTTTCATTGATAATGTATTCAACTAAGTTTGTTGTTAAAAAGCCACAGGTGTAAAGCACATTAAAATGTAATTGCAATGACAGTTCCATGCAATTGTTACATATTAGGGCATATTTTTACTATTTACTTTTAAGACATTTATGCACCTGAGCAACCACATTTAAAAGATCATAAAAGAGGAAAAGTTAAAAAAGGAACCATAAAGCCAAATGACAAAGAGAACAAGAGTTATGATCACAATTGGTGAGAATTGTAGTACGTGTTTAAATGGACAAGGAACTGCTTAATGTTCTCACATATACATTTTCCACCATAGGAAGAAATCAAAATGCACTTAGCCACAGGCTGCTGAACACTGCTGAGCTTTGACTAGTCTCCTGGAACATTAGTCACTTGAACACTCCCAATTGTTAATGTGAATAGAAATTAAATAAACAGCCTCTTTCTCAGAACTGTTTCTTTACTTTTCTTAGAAATTATTCTGCAGACTGCAATTGTTTGTCTAATTCTTAAGAAACCTTCACTCAACCTTAATGACATCTCCGTCACCAGTCCCTTCTCTAACTTGAGTCAAATGAATTAGAAATTACAAAAAATAACTGGATTATAAAGCTAACAAGCCAATAAAATACAATTACAAGGGAAAAATAACATGCTTGCACCCTCAAAAGGGGGAGAAATAGAGACTCCAGAAAGCCTATTAAGGACTAGACTGTGGTTATTGATTTTACATGGAAAGCAATCAAATTCAGTGGTAAATCCCCTTCAGAGATAATTCTGTTTGAAGAGCGGACAAGTGTAATTGTTACAACACACTTCTCTTGTTTACCGTTGGCATGTAGCGCAACCACATCAGCTGCTTAATTAATGAAGGCTGGCTTGGAGCTAAGTCCAAGGAATTCAAAGACTTCAGCTTTGGTGTGAGTCACAAACTGCACTCTTAAGTTCAGAGAAAAAGCACAGGTAATAATACGATCACTCGTATGAAAGATTTCAGCCTGCTAGACTGAGATGAACACATTTAAAACCCACAGGAGTTTCCAGAGAAATCTGTCTTGTCTACAGGCACAGAAAGCTTCTCTTCTTGAAAACTGTGTGGTTGGTGATCATGGTTTGCCAATGCACAATAAGAAATGCCCATGCTGGTGGGAGGCTGTACCTGACATAAGGGCGTCTTTTGCAACTGAAGCTCAGCAGGCAGAAATGGTGTCGGTGGACATTTCTGCCTTCTGTAGACAGGTCAACTGGAATACAGTGCTGCCAAAGTACGTGCAAATACCCCAAAGACCCAGCTGAAGAGCAGAGTAAAAGCCACCTCTACATCTAGCAGCTGGAAATGGGCTTTCTTTACATAAGCTGAAAATGACAAAAGAAAAAATTGAAGGGGGCTGTCTATTGCCTCAGGGAGGAAGGTCACCTGGTCTGGTCCCACAGAACAGGCTGTCCCTGCGTATTTTCCACAGCTGATTTTACCTAAAAAGCCTACACACTCCAGGCAGCAAGACTGAAAATCCCAGTGCTTCTCAATTCTTGATAAAAGTGAGAATCACTCTTGCTTATTTCTGGCCAGGACTTACCTCCAGCCATGACTAACATCCTTGGTAATGGCATGTCTTCTGTAGAGGTATTAGAGTGTTACCTTTCCTCCTACCTCTGTAGCTGAGCAATACTAAAACCCATGACCCTTACTTCCCCCATAAGTATTCTAATCACCAAATGATGAAATAAATGTAGGCAGGATATTGCTGCCTTTGTTGCCTTTTCTATTTTTATTTTCTTTAAAAAAAGACCCAGCCCTGTTCCACTAGGTTTCTATTCTCAGAAGATGATGAAGCAGCCCAGAGGCTGAGGCTGGTGCCCACTGTTGTCTGTTGGTTGCCTTCATAGACACCAGAGAGGAACAACTTCCTGGGGAGTCTTTTGGTGGACTTGGTTCCAGATATCTTTCCAGAGGTCTTCAGAGGTGTCTTTCTCCTTCACCGACTTCATAGGAAATGTAAGTGTTCCCTTTAGGGGCCGAGGTGTCTGAAATATATGATGCTACAAACTTCAGCCATGTTCACTTGTATGGTGTCTGCTGTACCACAGTATGTTGAAGGGAGAATGGGGATATTGACTGGTAATTTTTGACATTTAGCTTACGTACCTAGTTAGGTAAAGTGGAGTCCAAAAGGAGCCAGTGGGGAAGGATGGAGTTTTCCTGAGGGTAATGTGGAGCACCTAAGTAAGACTCCTGCTCTGAATTGCCCTATTTTTCTACTTACTATTGCTAAGCTACTTTGGTTAATAGCAGCACGTCTTAAAGCTTGCTGTTTGGATACTATCTTCTGTAGCCTGTCACTTTCTCACAATAATGTATGCGGTCCTGAAGGTTCAAGGAGACACTGGACATGTTCCAAATTTCAGTCTAAACAATTTCTGCTAGTCCTACTCTCTAATGATGCCAGTTTTTTATCTAATCACTACCCTTTCATATAACCATGCACCAAGTGCTTTATTGTATGAAGTTCTGAAATAAAAAAAATCTGTCTTGTAATATCAGCAGTGTAAAGGAATAGGGAATATTAGTGGTTCAGTTTAAATAATATTAATCACTTAGAGTTAATCATTTAGTGCCAGGCTGCATTGACATACTGCTTATATAGAACTCACTTAGCATAAGTAGATAAAGTCACTGAAGCCTTAGTGTGCAAGCTGTTGAACTTGTTTTGAACTTCTGCTTAGTTACATACAAGAAAGCCCTGAGACTGGTACAAACCAGGAGATAAGGAAGCTGCTACTGTCAGTGGAGAACACAACTTGCCAATACAAGAACAGTTAATGGCCCGCCTGGAGAAAGATGAAGAATCCAATACGGAATAAGAAGACCCCAGACCATATATTTCCGTTGAACCAGGTGGTGCGTGTGAAGAGCACGTGAGGGGCGGATGCAGAGATCACAAGGGTATAAATGCCCAAGGATTTCTTTGTTCGAGGTCCCTCTCCGGAGGCACCCAGCTAGCTGACCCTGCCTCTGTACCTTTCAATTAAATTATTAATTTTTACATAATCTGACATCTGAGACTCTGCTATGGGAAACCCAGGGTTGAGCCTGAAGAAGGAGGAAGCATGCCTGAGAGTAAGTGTGTGTATATGTGTGCGTGCGTGCGAGGAGTCGGAATGGGCACCCATCGGCTCACGGGAGTCTCCCACTGCGAAGGGACCCTGGTCCGAGCAGTGAAAGACTTGGGTGGTGTGTGTGGGACTCCTTGAATGGTGTTTGAATGCTCGGGCAGTGGCTTCTCCTTTAACAAACAACACCGGCCTGACCAATAGAAGAAGGAAATGAAGTATTGCTTCTGGAGCCCGGCAATCTTTAAAAACTATTCTTGGCTGGTTGACTGACAACTGCTTGTTGACTTCAGAAATGCTGCAATGAACTCATGAGTCATATCAGGGAAGCTTTCTTCTTCTCTTAAAAAATATCCTCCTGATTTTACTTTGGCATTTATAGCAAATCAGAATCACATTGATCTGTTCATGACTCGCATCAGTTTACTCATTGGTTCATTACACAACTCGTTTTGGAGATGCAACTTCATCTTTCTGAGAGGAAAATGGGACTTGTTTCATCCAAATGGTAGTAAAAGGCAAGCCAGGAAAATAAGATTTCTTCTGTTTTATTAGAAAAGTGTAATGTCCCCTTACCAATAATAAAAATTTAATGAAAAGCAATTAGTAGAAGAAATAATTTTCAATAAAGGCGGTAACACTCTATTAAGTCATACTTGATAGCTCAACAGAACTGTGTTTTATATTCAGTATTAAACTCTATGACAAAGAAATTACAGAATTTCTGTCAGGCATAGTATGATTTATTCACCATGAACATGCAACAGTGGCTCGTAGTATCTTTCCTATGACAGGACTAAAATTAAACTCAAGGCTTTCTGCAGATACAAATACCAAAACACTATCAGCCATGAAAATGTCTGTTGAATCTTAACTCTGATGGTGATTAACATCCTGTGACGGAAGATAGTCACACTTTATTTTCAGGTTTCATTTGTAAGTGCTGTACAAATGAATAATAAATAGACCTTTCAATTAGTGGTTTATCAGTTGCCAGTGCCTACTGGGTCGATAGACTGCCCATAATCATGGTTTATGTGCATCTACTGAAGTGCAGTCACTACCCATGAAATATTATATTCCTGTCTGAAATAAGGGAATAATACCTATTAATCACATATTACCCACTGAGACTATGTCTAATATAAAGGGGTGATGAAATAGCTCTTGCTGCACGGTGCTCTCCTTCAGCAAAACGCTTTTGCCAAAGCTGGCAGGACTGCTTCCCTAAATCTCCTGTTGCAGGCATCCCCAATGCAGAGGGTAATCCCTTCTCATTTCAAACAATTCATATTCTGGAAGATCACCAGGTCATAATGAAAGGATGAAACAACAAATTTATGTCTGTCCGATCTAAGGGGCTTATGTATGTAATGATGATATTAACTGTCTTAGTAACCGAAAACCACCCCCAAACCTCCACATGCTTTATCATTCCTCTTAGCAATAAAGATTGAGAGGAGTGCTAGGTTATTAAGTGTCTCTAATCTGGCTCACCCACTACCAAGAATGTTGTTAATTTAGTTCTAGAATGAGCCAGAAAATGAAGGTGTGTTGCATTCTCTGTTGTTGACTTCCAGAGTTTGAGTGGTGCAAGTTTGGAGGGGACATTTTATTTATAGACAGCTGATGTCATCTAGGCTGCATTAAGAAGATGTTAAGGTGTAGAACCTTACCGTGACACTTTCTTAGAATAACTGAAGATACACTAAACGTCTTACAAAACGAAATAAGAATTGAGGGCATGGTGTATACTAGGAAGAACAGGGAAAAAGACAGAGGCTTGTCCTCTGAAGGCTTTATCCCTGAAGGGATAAAATAAAAAAGAGCCGACTATCCTTCTGTGCTTCCAGAATGGTTTTAAACTGTGGAGCCATAAAACATTTAGTGCTTCTGTGATTTCAGGTGTCTTTATTTTCTAAGAAATTCTGAGCATAGTCTTACCCACTTTCAAAGCTTTAATTCTTCTCCTGTTTGAGAAATATTTCAAATGCTATTTGGACTTGTTAATTCTACATTTAATGTCTTGGAGAAAGAAAGAAGAACGGCAAATGTTAGCTCTCATGAAAGATAACAGTTATTTATCTTGTGTTACTTTGCAGAGATAGGTTAGGGAAATAGGTACTGGTTGGAAAGGTCAGAGAGTTGGGGAAGAACTGTGCAGGCTGACAGATAAGCAGTGACACTGCCAGAAGGGCAGGAGCATGTCACTGATCTGTGTGGCATTTTGGCAGTGGAAGGGATGCTGGGGATGAACATGTTCACTAGAAATGGGATGAGGAGGAAACTGTGGTGTTAACCAGGTTAACCTTTCTGTCACAGTCAACGTGTCCTCCTGCTCAGCCAGAAGGAGCCAATGACCAACGTATGGGTGAATCTCAGTGTAGCTGCAGAGAAGAACAAATTTTCTATGCCTTTTAATATAGTATAGCAGGTATCTGTTCCTGATATCTAAAGAAGTGTTAATTACTACCCTACGTCTTCACCCACAGCCCAGGCTCTGGAAAAAAGAGGAAGGGGCTCATGGCTGTGCTGTGAGAAGAAGGCAAGAGGCTCTGATGGGAGCTTGGTGAATGCCAGGGAGCGCTGGGGGACCTTGGCTGCCCTAAGAAGGATTTTTCTTTCCACCAGCGGCAGATGCTTCTACCCTTGGCTCTTCTACTGGTTAGAAAAACTGGAGCCAAAATTCCCAGGACAACCAGCCACATTTTGGGATATACTCACTTTCTTTGGTCTTCTTGGATATATTACCTCATTTTAAAATATCCTAACGGGTGAGGGAATGTCTTCTATATCTAATGGAGTGGGATTATCAGTAAATAAAAGTCCAAATTAAATGAGGATATATGACAGGAAAGGTGAAATGAGAGCTTCTCTAATTGTAAAATGATTTCATTTTGCCTTGCTAATCATTGAAGTATGAGCTTCATGTAATTACACATGACTGGAAACAGCTCCAGCTAACACTCACTACGTTTGCCCAATTAAATTTTACAGCATTGTGTTTGAATACAGCTAGTTACTCTCATTAATAAAACTGTAGGTGACAATAAACATTCAGGGCTTCTAAAAGGAAGGTTAGCATTTGCTCTTTCTCCTTCTTAGCCCGACTTGTTTATTCTTTGGGTAGTGAGTTGCCTCCGTACTTGCTTACTGGCCTTGAGGCCCCTGGGAAAGTGCAGCCACCCTGTGCAACGTGGTGATGTGTCCCGCACATCTCCGTACAAAAGGCACACCTCAGCAGGAGGACTGTGTACAGCATAGTCCTCTACAAGACTTGCATCCTTGCATACAGATGTTGTCCACTAGGAAGACCTTGCTCTTGGAAAACTTTGCCTGAGCTTGGAACAGCAAAGAAAAGAGGACAGAGACATTCTGAAAAAAACCCCAGAAGGCCAACAAAACAAAACAGTAAAGCAGAGTCACCTGAGAAAATCTCATTAGACTGGATGATTCCTAAAGCTTCTTCTCTCCTCCCTCTGTTCCTCCATCACTTTTCCACTGACTTGAGAAGCCTGGAATAACTCCCTCCTGCCACTGAAACTTTGTCAAATTAACTTGACGCTAACTGTTTTTGACATTATTCTACTTTTCTTCAATATTTAACCATCCTCCCACAGGTCATATATGCCTGTTTCCGGCATCTGTCCCAGTCCTCTTGGGTAGGTGGAGCATGATAATTTTAATCTAATTTTTTTTAAGTGTCTATCTTTCTACCTCCTCTGTCGCTGAACTCGTCCCATAGTCTCAAAAGTGGCAGTGCCTTCCTCACAAGTTTTTTTTTGGTAGGTATGCTCGAACACACACACACACAGAGGTTAAAAAAAAGGAAAAGTGGTGTTACTCTTTTAACCTTGTTCATTTCTTGTCTGTTCGGAGTTGTAAGCTCCTTTTTCCCCATCTTTTAGTAAAATTCTTATTGATATTTAGCAAGAAATTTACTTTCTTCACCTTGATTCCTTATCATTGAGGCTGACTGCATAGCACACATGACCCTCAAAAATAAAGTGTTAAATATTAAAGTGATTAAAATTATTCAACAGAGAGAAAACCCACATGGCACATTTCTTTAACGCTCAGACCAAAGACCCAGTGTATACCTGATATTCACTTTACCAGCTACAAACTCAGTGAAGGGAACTAATAATTAGATTCTGATTATATGAATTCTTTGACTGGATTTTTTTCTTATTTCCTACAATAAAAAATCTTCTTATTAAGGACCATTTTTCGCATGATTCAGTCACCAGCATGTATTTACACAATTTGCCATCAGTTTGACATTACCTGAGAAGCCTTTAACTACAGGATGCTTTGTCTTCGAAAAGTAGCTGGAGGGTTGAGTCAAGCTAATAAAAGGTATAATAAAAGCAATCTGTTCCATATCATCTTGTCCTTTCAGCTCAGATGATGCCTACTGACCCTGCACCTCTTGAACCACATAGCATTTTAGGTGATGATTAGAGGCTAAGGCTATTTCAGAGCCTGTAATCATGAGCCTTCAGTATTACAACAAGGAGCTTAAGACTAGAAGAGAGAACTTGAGGGGGAGAGAGTGAAAGGAGCCTTCAGCTACTAACATGAACCAATAAACTGGTTTTAAACTGGATATTCCAGAAATTGTTATATTTTAACCCCAGCCTCTTAAAAAGTTCACACTCACTGCGCTCTCTATGCTGGAGACGTAGGACACTGCATCAGTCTGTTGTGTTCCAGGCTTCTAACTGTGTGCACCTTACCATCCCCACAGGTAATATGTCCTCTCTAACTCCGGTTATCGGTGGAGATGCCTATGCTGGCAAGAACTGAAGGAATCCAGCTACGACTGGGAGAGCCAGGGAGGTGCAGGAGTCACCCACCCCAGGTGATAGGACATAAAGCCAGCTCTGCTCCCAAACAGCCTCGCTGTGTTCACAGGGAGGCGAGCCCAAGGAAGGACCTCTGCTTCCTTGAAGGAAGCATGAGCTTCAAGCACAACACCACGCAGATAGCGTCGGAAGGAGCATGGCTTCAAGCACAACGCCATGCAAACCACATCGATCTGCCTTTTGCCTCAACAAGCAAGTGCAGCCAGTGCTGTGCCACGCCGCGCTGCACTGCCGCATCCCTGACCTGCATTCCTGTGCTGGGCCCTCTGCCAAAGGCGGGCAGTCTGGAAGGAGACCAGCTGGACACGCAAAAGCAAGCATCCCTGATGAATGCCATTAGTGCCAGAAAATCACTGGAATCAAAGACAATTATCCCAGAAGACAATGGTGAAAGAGAAATAAAGCAAATAGCAGAAGCAGCATGGGAGCGAGAGGATGTGCTCTGTTTTTTAAAATAGCAGGAAGGAATTCAGCCCCCTCTGGGAGTGTTTTTAGTGGAAGCTGGAAGACCGGAAGGGTTCAAGGTGAGCAATGGAGTGTTGCTGGAAATGTATACTCTGAAAGACACCTATACTAATTTCTCTAAGCTTTGTGCTGAATTTGCAACTTGAAAATTTGTCCTTCAATGTATTTTTTAAACAAAAATAAATGCATTTCACCCTAGCTATTAACTACATTTTAATGACCCAGCTCTCAAAAAGGTCAGACATTTACAATAAGTCATTTCAAACATACTCTTGTGACACTAAAATCATTTATGTTCCCATACCTGACATGACAACAAGAAAGCATGGTTTATTTTCTAGTTTTGTTCCTGAATAATAAAATAAAGACATCAAGGTTGTAAGTGAATAAGTGTCAAAAAACCCCACAACAACTTTTGACTGTCATTGTGCTCGCGTGCACAGAACTTCCCTGACACCATTTAGAGCAGATCCAGAATGTAAACTTAACCCCACTGATTTAATGGTAAGTACGCTTATCTATGCTTGCAGAGTACCGAGTACATGTATGAATAAATACCTATTACCATAAAAATCTGTATCAAACTTGGGTTTTTAATACACAGTAGATATATTATCTATACATAGGAAAAATACTTATTAAGCAAAAAAGGCTGTGCTTAAAGAAATCTGAGCAATTTTTATGATATCTGAAGTTGCAAGACAGGCTTGCTCAGGACTGTCTTTTAACTGCTCATTTATATGATGTCTGTGATGGTAAGTGGAACAGGGGAGGACCAGGGTCTTCTAACATGTCTGGGCAAGGATATATTTCACTGGGCTTGTTTTCTGCCACGTACGGTTGACAAAACACCAGAGATTACTTTGTGTAACATTTGATAGCAATACATTCAGAGCCTAAAAGATACCTTACATCAAAGAGAGTCCTCCTGGAAATGTGTGTTTGTATCCAAAACTTAAGGGAGGGACAAGAGTACTAGACAGATTTCTGTCCCAGAAGGACAGGAACAAGGGGTCAACAAAATTGTAGGAAACCCCAAGGATCTTATCTCCACGACTTTCACCTGGAGGGCATGTGGAAGGAGTGGGAAGCATGGCCAGAGCCGGGGAAGAGCTCCGCCATTAAGCAGAGATGAGGACTGCATTTGGCAGTTGCTGCATTTGTTTGTTCCACTCTGGCCGCCAGATTTTTGCACACCAGGTTTCCTAAACAAACCTTCACTTTTGGGACCAGGGATAAGTTTCCCCAAAGAAAAGAGTATGCTGAGAATCTCGTGTGCTACTGAGCCAATTTCCGAGTACTTTAAAAATGGACCATATCCTTACAGGTTGGATTTTGAGCATGGTGGCTTGCCAAGTTGGGGAACATATTCATGCTAGTGTGGTGCAAATAAAAGTGGAGGAAAAAAGTAAAAATTCTGACTGAGCTGTTGCACACTGCTTTTTACTTAATATTTCCTTAAAATGAAAAGAGGCAGCTGAATACATTTGCCCACCAGAGGAAGCAGGCATTCCCTTTACTTTGGTTCTTGCTATGCCCCGATTTGGACATAGCTGGTCATAGAGCTGGAGAGTATTTCACAGGCCCCAGCTGACCCATCCTCAGTTTGGCTTAAGCTGCTCAACCTTTTCTGTCACTGTTTTCTATTTCCTTTTGTGCTAGCTCCTTCTTTAAATGTTCAAAGAACATGCCCCATTACACTTGATGACTGTGAACATCTTGCAGTCTCCTTGCAGAAGAAAGCAATGAAAATATTACCTTACAAGGCAAGAACAGGAAATAAAAGGCTGTTAAAAAATAGAGAAAGAAAAGAGACAGGAAAAACAGACTCAGTAACATAAGTACTGCATAAAACAGCAAGAAGGCTGCAATGTCATTTGAAGTTGCGCTTTAGATAAATATGAATCATTTGCATTTTCAGCCTCAAACACGTAATTTCTTAGTCACAGTTTTTTATATGATTACAGCTGCAAAACCCCCAGAGGCTCAGGTTTTTAAATTTTGTTTTAATATTTTATTTTTTTTTTCCCAGCTAACTACGGATAGATTTGGGGGGAATTTTAAAGATAAGAATTTGGCTTTGATCACTAAAATTTTTGGTTTGGTGCTTTTCAGGACTGTTAGATAAAAATGCAAAACTTCCTGCTGAAATGTATTCTCAGTAAGACTTTTGCTTGGAAAAAATGAATCCTCAATTTTTAGTCACTTTTATCAAGTGAAGGAGACAAGTTTAGGATTTCTCTTTCGGCAATGGAATCTGTCTATGGAAATGTTATACATTTTCATTTTCTCTGTATGTTCCTAACTTTGTGGTTTCCACTACTAGTTTCTATGCATCACATCCCTCCTGATAAAGTGCTAGATTGGTACCAAGGTGCTTTTGTCCCTCAGTCGAATGGTGAAGTCCTTCAACATTTAAATAAGCTTTTCACTAGTTTCAGTGTGCAGAGTTTGCTGAGTGGAGGGCAGATAAACAAGTGGAGCACACTTGGAGTACATATGACTGACTGCTGGCTAGAAACCAAGAGGGGCAGCACCTAAATTCTGCCCAGCTCCCAAAATACAACCACCTCTGGATTGCAAAGACTGCATCTACATTACTATTTTAATTTGGATCTGTGCTTTTGAGACAAATCTGATCAAGTCCATTTAGTGTGTTTTTGTTCACACATTTAAGAGCTGGGTCAGAAAAATAGGTTTCTTTCAGATAAAAGAGACCAGGTGGTGCACTACAGGATTGCACCTCGTGTGCTCCTGCCACTAATGCACATTCAGCCTGTGGGAACTGATTACAGCCAGTCTGATGTAGAAGTCCCAGGATAAGTGTAGTGTGGATGTTGGGTCCCCAGCATTGTGTCTCCCACTCTGGTTGTTTCTTGTGTCTTACTACTGCAGACACAGCCAAAGTCGGTACTCAGTTTGTGTTCAGCAATTTGGTGAACATCAAAAAGAGAGAAATCTTTAAATATATATATATATAAAATTTTTTTCATGGTGAAAGTAGACTTATATTTTAAATCTGTAGTATGGTTAATGGGTGTGAGTTTGCCACAGGAATGGAGCCAGGTGAGTGAGAGGGAATCAAAAGATTTCTACCCGAAAGACTGGTGCCATAGAAACTGAAGAATATTATCCTGAAAACAGATAATTTGAGTTCTTATTAGATTCATTTATATGCTGTGATTGTGAAAGTTCCCCAAAGTTTGTACAAAGTCAACACATCGTACAAGCATAGCTTCTCCTTCCTGGGAAAATTTTATTCTATATGGATGTTTTCCAGCCTTCTACAGGAGAATTTTCTAGCAGTAAGACCTTTACTATTACACTGGCAGAAACCTTGCTACCAAAGTTAATTCTAGCTCCACAACAGTTTCCAGCTTTACATCTCATGTTCACACTGAATTATGATTCAAATTCCTATTTAAACAAACCCTTTCAGTAGCTCTTCATCTTCTGAAATGAATTATTCTGGCTGTAGGAGAACAGACATAGTGTTGCCATACATTCCCAGGACAGTCTTGGGATATTTGTACCCCGACTAAAGTTTGGACAGTTTCCCATGCCTTATCCGTGAAAGTATCCAAGGTATTTTCTGGTCTGTGCAAGCCACAACCAAAGAAAGAAACCCTGCCGGTGGGGTTGCTGGTGGGTTGGACTGCAAAAAAAGAAAGGAAGGTGTATTCTTAACATGTTGGCATCATTCAAGACAAAGCAAAAGCTCTAAAAGCTTGCACTAATAAACAGGAAGCATATGTTATGCCTAAAGCAAACACGATTTTTGCTGGATACAAATTTCATAAGTGTGAGCAAGAATCTTCTGAGGCTTTTGAATAGTTTTTAATATGAGCTGAAGCAGCTAGGTAATAAAGACTTTGGCAATGCTGAGAGGAGGAAATGAGAAAAGATTCCATAATCTTTAGAACTATCACTCTTCAAGTGTCTTAAAAGAGAAGAAATGGGAATTGGCTATAACCTGGTCTTGTGTGTTAGCATAGGAGCAACTGAAAGCACTATTATTAGCATACAAATTGATATTGTCCAAATGCACTCTTTTGGTTAGAGATAATGGCCAGGACTTTTTGCAAAAGAAGAAAAAGTTATGTCCTAAGCACAGCAGAGGAAACAAGTGAGCAATTTCCACAGTAAAAAAACATGTTGTTGCAGAAACGTGACTGGCAAAATGATCAATTTGTAAGTAATCTTTATGTTGATTTGGGAAATTTTGGAATACAATTGCTTTGTTCATCAGTCCTGCATTGTTTTCAGTTCAGGCACTTGTTTCTCTTGAAGGGTTAGATTTTTGACACGCTGTCAGAAAAGAGAGTACCAGAGAGGTCGATCAGGATCTAAATGCTGTCATTAAGATTTTTTTTTTAATTTTTAATGACATAACATTAAGATCTATATCCATGACATAAGGAACACCCACATGTCCTCATTTCACCCACACACAACCAGAGCAGCACCCCTGACCAAAACCAACACATACTGTTACTCATCCAAAAGGCAGAACCTTAAGAAAACAAAGTCCTAATTCAGCAGTTAAGAGCTCTGAGCGTATCTTTGAAGCACTGAATTAATCTTAATTAACCAGTTAGGGGAGACCCTGTGGGACTTTTCAAAGGCTCAAACAGTGGGCATGAGTCTAAATATCTTGCTGAACACAACCTAAATGAGTAACTAGACAGTGCTTCTTGATCAAAGCCATTTTGGTGTGAGATAGATGTTTCCAGAGTTAAGCAAATTCCACAGCATGGCACTGTGCCTCTGCGGGAACTTTGCAGTGCGAAGAGAGTGCTGCTTCTGGGTGTTTGTGATAAACAGTAATGTGAGCTCTATTAGGCATCCAGTTAGAGGTAAAAACATAAACTGTGAGTGAAGATTATCTGGATAATTAAATTATTAAATAAGCATTATGTAAGGCAGTGGGAGGGGGTTGTTATTAATGTTAATATTAAATTTTGACTGCAGAAGGCAGCCAGGTGCTTTTATTCCCTTCCAGGAGATGATTATCTCTTGATAAATCAAATTCCCTTCAGTGGCCTTACTGCAATTTCAGAACAGGAATATTATTAATGACACCGTGTAGTTCCATCTTGGAAAAGATAGAGTTCAGCAGGCTGAACAGAACCTACAGCAGAGCTGCATAAAACCCGTGGATCAGTGTTACCACTCGGAGTATTAACCAGGACTCTCCCATTGCCTATTCGCCTCTGGAATGCGAATTTCTGAAGTTCACTTTCAGGGCATATTCTGGTGGGTAAATCTTCCTGAAACTTTAGTTGAGGCTAAGAAATCAGGATGGTTAGGAAGTTAACAATAGTCACCTTCTCCTCATCCTCACCCACACGTGGTGGCCCACACTGGACTTTGTTCAAACACAGTGATAAATTGGGTTCCTCGGGACAGCCAGGACGTCCATAAAGCGAAGTATGCAGCTTTGCAGGGTACAGATTTCAGGGGAAAGAGACTGCCCACTTAGCCTGCATCTGAGAGGGCAGCAAACCGGCTTTTCTAGCCTGACAAACATCACACCATCAGAGCCCTCCACTCTTTTTGGACTCCTGACCTTGTCTTCCCTCCTTGTAGCTGGGGACACCCTGGTGAATGAAGAACTACTGCAGGGAGAAGAGATGGGAGGAGGTTTCTTGCAGGACAGAGAAGGTGCCTGCTTCCCCCGGGGTCATCACAGAGGCAGCACAGCTTCTATGGCACAGCCATTGCTCGCTCTCCATCCTGGCTTCAGGGAAACCCCTTTTCTACCTGGGCACAGGCTCTACCTAGTCATGGCAGGTACAGATGCCAGCAGGTACATCTCTCATTTCTGGGCAAAACTCAGGGTGTGATATATCGTGCTCTGCTGGGTATGTAATCCTGATACAAAAGGCACACAGTTTATTTGATTGTGTTTGGAAGAATATTGCTGGCATCGGTATTTCTCTCCTCTCACCAAACAGAGAAAACCAAAGCCCAAATCATTTTCATAATATAGGTTAGTCTGCTCTTGTGTACGATGTATTTATACAGTGTTACGGAGTACTGTCTTCCATGTTTAGTGAGTATGGGTATGCAGCTTTGCACATGTATGAAATGTTACAAAATGAATGTGAAAAACATTATTACTATTTTAGTTTTAATTTATACTCAAAGACAAGAGGTATGGTTTCTCTGCAATAGTTACATTGCAGCTGTTTGAAGCCAGCTGAGAGCCAGCTGTGTGCCCACAGCCTCTCAAAAGTGTGATTATTTCATGGTAAAACTCATTTTCTGCAGTGGCTGCTGATTACTATTGCAAAAATTATTTTAACATACACTGAAGTGGTGAATTTTTGAGCTGAAAGAAGGCAGGGTTGGCTACTCAGAATATTGAGCAGCCTTTTCAGCAGAACTGTGATAAGACCCATAAAATAACGTTACCTGTCAAAAGCCTTGGCTGAAGTCTGGAGTCAAATTTATCTTATAGTGGCAAATTGTCTGCCTAGCTGAAAAAGAACTCTTCTCCATGCCATTAACATCATAACTTTTAGTTACATTTTCCTTAAAGACAACAGTCATTCCAGGTCAAATGGGCTTTATAAGCACTATATTTGACATCCTCCGAGGCCAAGACTCTGTATTAGGGAAGAATTTCTCTTCACTCGTGTTCAGAGTGAGCCAGGCATGGTCCTTTGAATCATAGAATCATAAAATTATTTTGGTCAGAAGAGACTTTTAAGATCATGGAGTCCATACGTGAACATGAAGGCTGAGTGCTGTGGTGGATTCTGAATAAGATCTTTGGAAATGGAATAAATGTTTGAGGAAGAGGAAAAAAACATTATGGGGATTCTTATGAGATATAAGCCACCTGCATATTAAGGAAAGCATTTGCATAAATCATTAACTTTATACTTCTTATGTTCTTTCCTAGGTGGATGTTTTCCCACAGTTGAAAGGCCTACCAAGGAACATCCTGTCTTCAGGATCACATCTAAGAAAATGAATGACACCTATTTTCTTACTTGTCACCTGCCAAACTAGATATTATACACTCAAAAGGAGGAAAAATGCATTTTTGATATTGTGGGATAAATTGTATTTAAGGTAGATCCAAAAAGGATTTTTTGGGGGGACTTTCTGGCAAAATGTGGAAAACCAAAAAATAATAATCATTTTTAGTCACCTCTAAAACTTGTAGATCTTGAGACACTTTATTTTTTTTCATTTCTTTTTCTATTGTACAGGCGTCAGATTTGAAATTCTCTTTTAAAACTTCATTTTGGTTTTCAAATAAAATATTTTTGACCTTATTGAAGTAAACCATTTGATTTTGAAACATCTAAATTTTTGGATATTTAAAGACAGTTTTTTATTTATACCTTTCTAAAAAGTTAAACATTTGGATAAGTTGATTAAAAGTTAGAAAAAAGTACTCCCAATTTGTATGCTCATTGGCAGAATCCACAGGAGACCAGTGGTTCCAATTGATGAAGACAACATAAGCCTAGAAAACCACCACTAGTCACGAGCATGGGTATGGTCCAGAGGTTTTCAAACACTCTCAGTTTGGGAGACTTTGCCAGAGAGCAGCTGATGATAGCAGTGTAAATTTTTAAGGACAAAGTAGTATCAGCATTTGCTGTCTGATAGTTGACTGAAAACTGCAGAATTAAAATTTCTACATTTTTAGTTGCACGGCACAGAAAGAAGCAGCCCTCTAAAAATTACAAGCAAAGGATAGAATATGGGGTATAAAGATTGTATCTGAGAGTTATTATTACCATCAGTTATTATGTAAATGATTCCTCTTGCTTACAAACACACACACAGAGACACAATTTTTCATCCCGATTTGAAACATAATTGCAGCCCTTGACAGATTGCCATTGATTTTTTTTTCATAGAATGAATTAAAATATTTAAAGTAGGAAAAGATAGAAAAGAACATTATGTCCCATTAAACTAATCAAATGTACTAAAACTAACCCCTCTACCCCAAAACCACTCCCTGCTGCCATCCACTGCATGAAGATGGGTTATGAATGAACAAATCCACTTGGCACTTTGCAAAATGAGGTCGTGATAAGTGCATGAAAAAATAAAATCAAAGCTCTTTATAGCTGGCAGGATCTTGGCTTTGTAGCAATGAGTTTAAATCAGGGCAGCAAGATCACAAAAGTGCTTCCAAATCCTTACAAAAGCAAATTATAGTTTTCTGTTTCCTGACTGTCTTTCGTAGCTGTTGTGCAAGTTTGTTAAAAATACTTCACCATTTTTCCACAGAATGGTATAGAGGCCAAGAGTATGAGTTGACTGAAAAAAGAGATGTATCATTTGACAGGAGGGAAGGTCTAAGGGAAGCTGTAGAAGAGGATACACTGCACGGTACTTCATAGGCAGGAAATCCCTCCATGACTGATGGTCAAAATCTGTTGCTCGCTTGTAGTCCTCTATCATTTGGGGAGAGGGCAGCAGAAGGATGCAAAATGGAGTAACATCTGTCCCTTCCTCAGGGCACCCACGCTTAGGACCTCTGTAAGACTCGCTTCCCCTCCACCTCTTTTCTTACAAGATCACTTCTGCAGTTACGTGTAACTCAGTCTGGGGAAGCAGGATGCTGGCAAGGTCCTTACTACTGAGAAAGATCCAGGGAGTGAGAATATAACTCACCGTCTTCAGGAAGGCCATTTTTATGTACTGTAGCAATTTCATTGCTGTGACAGTCAATGCGATAGAGCTCTTTACTGGTGGTAACTGTGTGAATGAGGAGTAGCGCTTTTTCCTTTATAAATCAACATTGCAATGTTTCTTTTCAGCTAGGGACGAATGAACTTGAGCAACCTCAAGCTCTGCATGCACTGAGTTTTTGGGGGGTGAGCTCCAATCCAAGTCTGAGCTCTGTCTTGGTCTAATGGGAATACTAAAACAATAAGTCTAAATAAATTAATAATTGACTTGTTTTTTGGATTGGTTGGAAAAGATTCCCCCTCCCCCCACATTCTAGGTATGCCTCACATTTATATTGTTTGCATTATACACTACTATACAGCCACTGAGGCCCTAGTCTTTGGCATCTTGCTTGCTAATACATTTTGTAGAAAGTGGCTTTCTTTAGTAATTCCCCTCCTGAGCTCTATTGTTTAATGTTTGAAACAGTTTCCAGGTTTCTGAAAGGTTACCCAATAAATCACCTGTTTCCTTTTGCTTTCCACCACACACCAATGGAAAGACATATTTACCACACTGATCTTCGCATCACATAGGGTGCTGCTTAGGTCAGTAGTTTCTTTTGGTCTCGTGTGTCCTGTAGTCAGTCCTCTGTACTCAGTGCAGTATAATACTCTGTCAACTTTATAACTAATGGAAAATGCACTTCAGATGTGATGACTAATTTTGCATAAAGAAAAGACATGATCTAATGTAACAACCTGAAAGGATATTGTGAAGAGTAATTTCAGATGTCTGCATACATTGAAGTGTTAAGAAAAAATGTACTTCAGTCATTTAATGTGCATACAAATTTTCAAGACTGGCTTCTAAAAATGTGACTACTTAACACATTATATCCTCTCAAAGTGTAGTCTGAATAGTTGAGGTACGATTCTATTTCAGGTAGCAATAAAAGAAAGACGAACAGCTAATAGAGGTAAAGAGAACAGAGAAAACACTGTCCTCATAGTGGTGCAGTTTTGACCACGGCAAGAAGAGAAGAGCTAGCCTACTTTTTACTTTATTAAAATATAACCTTGTATTTAGAATTTGCCAAGAACATTTTGATTATAGTAAAGATTGATCCTCTCTCCACCAACAGTTTGAGAAACTGGCATCTTTTTTTGCCATGGCTTGCCATCTAAGATGATGAGATTGCAGTTCAGCTACCTTAACATGGACACCTATTGCTAGTTTAGACCTTCAAGGGGTGTTCCCACTTGCCTCTACCAGAAGGATGCAAGTTCCCCCTGGGTCCTGGGTTGTAGCTGCCAAGACCCATGGATGTCTCAGACACCTGGGGGCATCCAGAATGGCACTGAATTTGTGTGCTGAGGCAACTGACACACATTTTAGTTGCTTTCAAAATTCTAATTTGGAGTTACTTTTATACATTTACAAAGGTTATTGATTTTTCGTGACTGGTTCAATATGGGCATTCAGTTTATTGCTTCATACCTGGAAACTGTTACTTGCGCTTTGTAACTGATCTCTTAAGTCATATTTTTTTTGTTTCCTGCTTAATAACTTGAGATTAAACATTATTAAATTCACTGTAAACCAGAGGTGACATGCAATTTTGGGGTGTGTTGGTTACAGTAAGAATTATCCAGCCAGGACTCAAAAACTACACAAAGTGTCGTTGGTGGTTTGTTATATAATTCCTGCTTTGTCAGCTATGTAAACCGTTCTGTTGATTAGTTCCTAATAACCTAACTTACAAATATGTAATTTTTTAAAGAACATAGACAATAAATATGAATTATACTAATATTCAGGTTCCACTATGTTGGCTGTTCGGGAAACGTGACACCACAGCATGAATCATACAAATACCCAGCACCGTGCTGACTGCAAAATTCATAACCAATATAAAATTAAAAGTTGGCAGTTGACACCAGTTTTAGCTAGCTTGAGCTAAACACTGCTTTTTTGCAAGGTTTTGTGCTAATGAAATTAGAGTGCCTTATCTTTATGGGAAACGAACTTGGGAAGAATTGTGAACACAGTAAAATGAAAATTCTCTTTTGAGAACTTTGTGCTCAGACAGTATGGAGATGGGTAGCAGCATAAAATCTTAAGGCAAATTTGAACAAATGTTCAAATATTCCCCCAGCACACATTTACAATATTTGCAGCTAGTCATCCGTTCCCTACCAAATGCTGTGCTTTGGAAACCAAGCAACAAAGACTATGGTAGAGAGGCTAATTAATCATACACGAGTCTCATATTAGAGGATTTTTATTAGCCCTATAAGACCACAGTAACAGCTCCACCCTATGTACAGAACGAGAATATGAAATGTTGTCTGATTTTTTTAACAGATAGTACTGTTTTATACTGTAGGGAAGACACAATCTGACCTTCTCAGAGGCCACTTCCAGATACAGTGACCAAAATTGCAAGCCCCTGCAGGGCTGTAATTTTGGTAGACAATACCATTTTCATTTTATTTCTTGTAAACTGTACACCATGTGCATACCCCATATTTTATTAAATTATTACAGAAAAAAGAAAATAGTTTTTGATGGGGATAAAGGATGCAAGGGATAAGGGAGTAAATCTGGTATTTCCCTTTAATGGTGTTGGACAACAGTTTTCTGGACTATTGCGTGCAGATTGAGCTGCACAGAAACATAGTCTTTGTACTCACCATATTACTAATAGCTGGATTATGCAATGATTCATTTTTGGAAGACATTATAAATGCACATGTCTAGACCTACTAAGAGTTCTGTACTGTATTGCACAACTTTTGTGTCCTTGAAGAGCTGGGGTGTATGAGTATCTGAAGTATATGAACATTTGAAATCTTTATGAAGGTAGTTAGGTTATGAGAGGAGAGAACAATAGACATGCAGATTGTCTCTCAAGCTGCAGGAGGAATTTATATGACAATGAAAAGGTTCCAGAAAGAAGTCAGCTTGGAATCTCTGCTCTTCTGAGAAGGCTTCAATTGCTTCAAGAAGTAACTCAATTCAAGCATATTTATTAAGCAAATGTTACACTACCTGAACCAGAATAGTTTAATGCTGGTCCATATTTTAATTGTTAGAAAGGAACAGTTTACACTGTGTTAGGTAGTGTTGTGTCCTATCCAGAGCACATTTACTCCTGTTTCTCCTCTTTTGGGAGTAAACACAAGACCTTAACAATTGGGCTTGAGGAATGAGTCCACAAAGGATGAATACCAGAGGATGAGTTGGGAAACCGTGAACAAGAAAAGTGCTTGGGGAGATAGTTCTATAGTTTAGCTGCTCTTTGCTTGCTTATTTCTCTGTTGATTTGTTCTATACCTTCTTAAACATTTTTGATTTTAAATTTTCCAAACTTAAGTTGAGAAGGAAAGTCTATGGCAGAGTGTCAATGGGAGGGTATTTCTGGGAAGGTTAACTTGATTTACATGGAAAAATTCTTCCTCTCATAATGCAAATCAGAGAGAATGTAGCAGAAAAAAATTGCTCCTGTTATATACTAATTATAAATGAGCTTTAGTGGAAAATTTATATGCTCATTTGAAAATGATCTTTGTTTTTTGCCTTGGAGTGCTGAATGGTAATTAGAATAAAAGGTGTTCCTGCAGTGGGGCCAAATGTGCTACCAAGGCTGTACTGCACAAGCCCCATGGTTTCCATAGTGTGCAACCCCTAAGCATCAACTCATATTTTCCAATTAGGAGTGACTAATGTTCCTCTATGTGTGGCAAATATATAATCAGTCATTTATCCCTGCTGGAAGCATATGAACAGAAGCCACCACTAAAGCTATAATTTTTTTTTTTTTAAACATTTTAGGTCTTTGCTTTGATTGAATATATATCAAGCTATTTTTTATTAAAAAAAATAATCATGAACTTTTTAGGATGAGGTATAGTATAGTATAAGGTTTAGCCTATGCAAAACAGTTGGCTGCTGAATAACAAAGGAGAGATATGAGGAAATAACTGAAAAAAATAACACTCACTTAACTATACATAGCTTATCATGCACAACTTGCAGCATATGAGAAGGTTCAAAGGCTGGACCAGAGCTGCACTGGTTCCAGCACTGGGTGAGTGAGTCCCAGCTAAAGTGTGTCACACAGTATCTGAGCTGAGTATCTGAGTATGGAAGCAGTATTAACTCTCTCAAAGGACATTATCTGAGCTTCTGGAAGCAGAACAAATGCCCTTTATGGCATTTTACATTTTGTAAAGTTATTTAAACTAGAGACTTGTACGTAATTGACCCCTGATTTACATCTGTCTTTCCTTCCCTAGATGACTTTGATGATGATCCCGAGATGGTCTTTGGTTCTGAGTCCCTTGATGGAAGTGACAATGTGACAGACTAGGTGTGAAAGGGTCATTCCTCTGGAGGGTACAGTGTTATACAATCGTTGTAATCATAAAACCCATTCCTGACCATCAGGTCTTAAACGTGAAATAACTAATTGTGTCATTTTAATGAAACGCTTCTTGTAAGGCTCAATAGGTCATGGAAAGTAAATGCAAGCACAGAAGGAAGAAAACAGATTGAGGACTTCCTCCAGGTTACACAGGAATTAGAGCTGAAGACCTTAGAAATGACAGACTCATAACCATTAAACATACGAAATAGCTATTACATAATATGTCTGCATTATGTACTGCTTTGCCACAAATGTTACTCCTCACAGAAGGTGTCATGTCTTGTTTATTATCTCTTTTAATGGAAAATGACAAAGAGGTTTGTTAAGCTACTTTTCCAGCATGTTAAACCTAGTTTTTCCTTTGTTGTAGTCTATTCTATTTCTTTTATATAGTCCCGAGGATGTTTCTTTTCCCTCCGCATGATTCGCTCCTACTGGAGAATGCTATTGCTTAGCCTCCTAAACCTCTTCCTCACCACAGAATTCTACATAGCTTGAATCTAAATGAGAGCAGCCCTATTTCAGACATGTGGTGTAGGGGTTGTACACCTCCCCTGGCTGCCACTTCAAATGTTCCTGAGCGCTCTGCTGTGCCTCTTTTTCCTCATCCATAAAATACAGGTAAAAATACAGGTTCATTTTTTAAACCAAAAGACTCCAATATGTGTTGGGGAAGAATTATCTATCTATCTATCTATCTATCTATCTCTCCTTAAAGTTCATTACTACATCCACCACATGCATATGGTGCTTAGTAACCACCTAACCACCCCCACACCCCCACTTTTCCATGCTTAGATCTTACCTGTGACCTCCTGTCTCAATTCTTTGCTAGTTCTTTCATGCATCTGACCCATCATCATCTACGCTCCTTATGGACTGAACTGCTGCACTTTTTCCATGATGAATCTCTATCTATATTACCCTGAAAATACGCTTAGCTGCATCAAAATCCTTCTTTCTTTGCTTCTAGTGTTTGCAGTATTTATTGGATTAGAATCCTCAGCAGACCTAATTAATGCAACCTGTAATAATTTATTTGTATGTGTAAGCGATCAGAAAAATGTTAAATAAATGCTTAATGTTATGCACTACAATGGGATTACTCAAAGTTCATCATGTTAAACATGCAGGATGTTGGCATGGCTGAGGCTGTTGATTTAGACCAACACATATTTATTCAGGAGGCAACAAAACTCTCTTGAGCTGGATACAGGGTTGCCCCTGGATGTTTGGGTTTTTGTGTTTGTTTTTTTTTTTTTTTCTATTCAAATGGTGTTTTTGGACCATCTGAACACTAAAGGATGGTGCCTCCTCAAGCGAGTAGGAGGTTCCTTCTTGCCTTACTTTCACATGAAGAATAGTGTTTGTAAATGTGACAAGATTAATAACTCAGGCATTAGTATTGGTAATAAAAGAGCTAAGGAATAACTAGAGTGAAGAAAAGGAGTCATAGACGGTAATAAGAGAGGATCCATAACAGATTGGGTAAAATAAGATGTAGCTAAGCAATGTGCCTTTTCTAGTCTGGGTGATCTTTAAATGTCTCTATGTCAACACTTAAGTTAATTGTCCTAGAAGAGGGAGCAGACTGTGGTGACTGCTGTGGAAGTCTGCTGCTGCACGCACTCACCCAGGACAGCACGTTGTCTACTGACAGCTTGTTCCACTTGTGGTTTATAAGTGAACCCTCAAAGGTCTGCAGTTTGGATATCCAGTTGAAAATCAATGTTTCATCCAAAAACCTAAACCAGATGGTACTTGGCCAGTACTGCTGTTTGGAGCATTTCAGTGTGTAAGTAGCTGGCCAGTTTATTTTGCTGAGTGTCCTCTTCTGATTCAATAAGCTGTAATCCTCTTTTTGATGTTCAGACAAATCATTCACCAAAGTCATGGCATGAGGCTGTGATTAAATGTGCAGTTCTACACAGCTCCAAGAATCCCTAAAAGACCTGGCTGAAGGTAGAGTCTGATACACACCAGAGGCTGCGGGAAACAAAAATGTATTTCCCAGTCTCAGTGACATGAACTAAATTAGCACTCTGAAGCCAAACACCTTTGCTGGATACAGTCAGATACCCGCTGATGCCAGTAATTGCAGTTACTCTGCTAAAATAAGCGAAAATGATCATTGTCACTGACAATCTGCTCTGAGATAGCAGCTTTTGCAGACAAAGGGCTTGATACCATGGTAGCATGTGCTAATGTCACACGATGATATGCACAGTTTCTCTGGAGGCTTCGAGCAGGTATCAGACACCTGGCACGGCTTCTCTGTGCAACATCTGAAGGAAGCCATTTCCTTGCTTTCCTTCTGTCGTGGATTACTTCTTTATGGCTTTGGGTCATACTCTATACTATTTGGCTGTACAGCAGCTTGGATACCAGGGGTTTGCTCTAAAACACAGTGCTTTGCCAGACCTTTCACTTTAATTGTACACAATTTGCTTTAGTACAGAAAAACAGAAGGTTGAGCTGTTTTGAGCTGGCAGTGTTGATAAAACACTGGAACAGTGTTTTACCTTGTTAAAAAGATCTTTGGAGACAGGCTATTCTTATTTTCTGTTTAGCAGTTCAGGCTTTGGATGGTATGTGCACCTAAAATTTTTTTGGAATGTGCACTTTGGTATGCACGCTTCAAAGTCTTTGGAACGCCACAGAAACTGATCAGATTTTTGGAGACAATGAATGTGTTCTAGCTCTGTAACGATTTTAGTTTGGTCAGGGAACAAAGGCTAATAGAGGCAATACTTATGTTTCTCCAGTAGTGTGTCTCCTACTGCAGCATGATAGGAGGAAAAGAAAAGCCCATGCACAGTGCACCAGATGTGCACAACTGCACGTACAGAGCTGTGAATAAATCTTCAAGACAGGCTGCGGCGCTGTTTTTTTCTTCTTCCCTTACAATGTATCAGAGAAGAGTGCTTTCAAGGCACTGCGCGTAGCGGAACTGGAAGAGGGATGAATGTATATGTTATCCTCAACCTGATATGCCCGTGTGGCTCCGTGTGCCTTCCTTGAGCTCCCCGGCTCTCCCTGTGCTCGGTCCCGAAGGCGATGCTGCTGCCTCGTCTGCAGGGCGCTCTGCCGGCTGCTGCCTCCCAAGGACTTCCCTTTCTCATGCTATTCATGGGATTTCTAAATAATGTAATTTACTACCACACAGCTGTTTAGTAGCACATAATGTACTGTTAAATAATTTTAAAAGTTTTGAACAGTGTTTTTGTGGGGAGGGAGAGGAGCCTTTATAAACACTGCCAGTACGAGGGGTCACTTGCTGTTGAGGTACCACAGCTGTATCGCCTACAGCTGGCAGGAGCTGCCACCATGCTCTGTTGATAAGACCAGAATAAATACCTGTTGCCTTATCCCCTGATCTATTTATTGCTTACCAGCATGATTGTCTGCAATATTTTTTTTTTTTTATCCCAGAGATTATAGGCTGTCTAGACCTTTCTTTGTGTTAGGTTTTTTTGTAAAACAGAGTGCACGGTGGGGAATGTATTCTGGAAGAAGGTTCTTAAATATTGATAGAATGCAAGTAGCACCTTTTTTACTGCCTTTGCCTTTCATTGTTTGAGATAGGAATGCTGCATAGTGTTGGTGTGATTTAAGAGAAGAAAGAGGAGGCTTTTTGCATGCCTTTTTTTTTAATGTTTAATATGGAATTAGAGTAGAGGTTCGTATGGAAATAACTACCCTAAAATACGTACTGTTATTCTGTATTTATTTATCCTCCCTGATATTAAAAGCCATGGATATATAAAGCAGTCAAGATGAATCCTACTTATTGCACACTTTTACATGTGCAAATCTGTACGGTTCAAGATCTACTGTGAGCAGCTGACACCTGGTAAAAGTAACTCTCCAGCATAAGAGTATGTGTGCTTACCTGCCTGCATAACTGCTGTAAAACTTCATGCTGAATCTTACGATTCCACAGAGATGTTTTTCAACATTATAATGAAACAGAAGGTGAAACGCTTGAGCAGAATTTGCTCTTGCTGACAAAGAGCAGAGATGCATACATTAAAATGCTTAAATAAAGAGTCTTATGTCTCCAAGTACTAAAGTTGAGTAAAGTTCAGAAAAATTTACCTAGCAGTGGTAGTGCTGGATATTTACAAATACATTGGTGGCATTTTTAATACTGTTGTGAAACGTTACCACTTTGTGTAGGAAGAGGAAGTTATTTTGGGCCCTGTCTCCATTCACTCTCCCTGCCTTGTTTGTGGTTCAGGGAATGGGGAATCCACAGCCTGTGACGCATCTGCAGCCCACACTGTTTCTTCACGTAGTCCATATCCAGCCACCATTCTTCTACAGTTTTATTGGATAACGTTCAGTTATGTATTAATTTTGACAGATGTGCTTGAAAGATCTGTTCAAATATCAGCAGTAAAAAGACTCCTCATCTGTGGTATAGCTAGTTATTAGTGACTGTTTATATTTTCTCAGGGCTTGCTAGCCAAAGAAACTGCGTACACTACACTAGGCGCCGAATAAACACAAGTGCTTTAGGAAAAAAATCCATGCTCAAACCAGTGTAATTATTAATCAGCTTGAATAGTCTTACCCAGAATAAGGCCTTATAGTTAAGGCTATAGTGCTGCTTATGAGTCAAAACACATCAAAGTAATGGTACAATAAAGTGGCCTCAGCCTTCAAAAGTGCTTATATATACAGTTAAGATAATTTACAGCAGGGGATTATCTTTCCTCTTCAGGAAAAGTTTGTAGACACGGCTGGAGGCAGGGTTGGGAGCAGGGGCTGTACCATGCTTAGACTGGCTGGCCTGAGTGCTCTTATACCACTTCTTGTTTGTCCCTGGTAAAAATCTGCACCTTTTGGATAACAGCTTTATCTCAGTGTCCGGGCAGAAGGGTGGATATGCTCTGTGTGGTGGCTTTCTTCTAATCTTCTTCCACTTACACTGTTGTATAACCACATTATGCCACGCTGACATCAAACGCTTTTGATGGAATGCAATTTGAAAAGATGGTAGACATAATTCTGGACATAAAAATGAGATTTTTATGCATAGGATGCATATGAAATGCATAAAAATGCATTTCTATCACTAACAATGTCTGAGAATATGGTTGAGGAAACTCATGTGTGACAGCCACAGAAAAAGTGTGTTTCCAGTGAGTTTTGTATTAATTTTCATAGGAAACATGATGAGATGGAAATGGAAAGCTGCATTTGCCAGCCAGCTTCCAGAGGCATTGCATTTTGTTGCCCTTTAGGAAATGGGCAGGAGGGAGGCATTTTCAAGGAGCTTACAGCATAGCACTTGGCACTCATATTAACGATGAAGTGATTAAAGGCGCAGAAGCATTTAATGGAGTGACTGTTTCAACCAGCTCTGATTCTGTATTTGAAGAATTCAGTGGCATCAGGGACATCCCGGCTGCCTCAAGCCCAGTGAAGATATTTCCTGGGACTTCTGTGCTGGGAGGCTTAAACCAGCAAAGAGTGATAGTGCTTTACCCTCCTGAGCTCCTTAAGGTATCACGGTTGTAGAGGCAAAGTGACTTACAGCTCTCCTATGGCCTTTAAACATTTTCATGCATATAAAATTTGAAGTGCCAGAGTGCTAAATTGGCTGAGCTCTAAGCCAGTTTACCTCTACAAGCATAATAGTTTAAGCAGTTGAACATAGTCAGAGGTTCCTGTCGAGGACAAAGTGCCTGCAAAGCTTTTGCGGCCGGCAGATTTCCCATGCTTTGGTCTAGCTTTTGCTGGCCGTGTCCTGTAGCCTGACATTGCAGCAAAGACACTGTGGCTTCACCAGCAGAGGCAAATTTTAGAGCTCGCTTCTGTAGATATCTGCTATCTATATATGAATGTGGGTGTCTAAATATCTTTCCTTTGTGAATCAGGGGTCAGGCCTAGAACCCCCACAATTTGTTTATGAAATGTATGATAATGTTGAACTTATTGCGACTCGAAAAAGATGTGTTTAAACAGCTTGACCTATGGAATAAATTCTTCCTCTCAGTCACCTCAATCTTTATTCACTCAAGAATTTACGTACTGCAGCTTGGTAGCCAGCAGCGCAGAAGGAGGAAGATGGGCTTTCTGAGTAACAGAATGAATATCTAGACAGAGATCCAAAAGCCAATGATGTTATTTCTAACCTTATCACCATCAACTTCATAATCATCAAGAATAAATATTGTGCAGATAAAGCCCAGCTAACAACTCTTTCCTTCTACGTGCATGGAAGAGAGGTGAATCCAGGTCGCTCTGTAATGGCACTGGAAATGCAGCATCAAGAGAAGCCCAAGTGAAGGTGGTTTTTTGTTGTTGTTATATTTTGTGTGGGTTTTTTTTTTGTTAGGTAATGAGCAGAACAGATTCTCAGTGCACACAGGGTGAAGATCTGTTGAGTAATGAGATGCTAGGTTTTGGATACTTTTCTAGAAATGCGCATAAAATTGCTCATATTTCTCTATATGAAAAGCCATCAAGAGATCCAGGAAGAACTAAGAAACCAGGAGAAGTGACAAATATTTGAGTCCAAACAACCAGGGGTGTGTCAGGAACTGCTTCTTAAGGTGTTGCCTACTGACTTCTGAAACAAGAGCAAGCTTATACAACTTTCAGATGTAACACAGTGCATTATATGGTTGACTTTATTCTTTGCTGTTATTCTCTCTCTCAGTTTTCACATTCAGAATCACATATGAACTAATTTTGAGGTCTGAGATATATACTATGAAATTCCTTTTACCTCACAGACCTATGGTTTTCGATGTTTGGAACACAAAGAGAGAAGATGGTTGTTGGTACCTTGTATTCTTCTTTACCATCAGCAGTGGCATTTGCATGACATTGGTATGTCATCTAAAACTGGGATATCTCATCAGGACTGAACTACGTATCTGCTAGCACTGCAGCAGTGTAAGTGAGTTGATACAGTGGAAATCATTGCTCCTAGGCATTTAAATATAAAGGTTTATATGTGCTGTTCCTCCTTCCAAAAACTGCAGGTGATGGACTTGAACTTGGAACTCATCCATCTTGTGATGTGAGTGAGAGCTTTTCCGTCTGTGGTAGATTTTTTGGGGTGAGGGGATTTTTGCTTTCTTCTCTGCAGCACCTACTCCTGCTATGCAGGCAGGAGATGTCACAGTTTGACAGATAGCATTCAACAGCTGCTTCTTTATGGGCTCTGTTTATCTGGTAAGCTGGAATTGCAGTTAGTATAACCACAAGAGGTGTCCCCTGTCCTCTTGACCACTGCCTCTCAGAAAACCTTCTCTGTATTTGTGTCGAACATTTTGTTCATTTGTTCAGCAAAGAACCACTGCTTTACCTCAAGTGATCAACCTTGCAGAAAGAAATAATGACAGGTGAGAAACAATACTCACAGCAGCAATGTTACAGTCAAGTTAATTGGTTTGGTGAGAGGAAAAGGGTGAAGATGTGGGCAGCCTTCACTGATGCTTTGAATTATTAGAGGAAGATTTCTGCTTAAGAGAAGAATTATTGCTAATAGTGTTTCTGAAGTGTTGATTTACTCATGTCTAGTTATAACATATTCCGGGAACAGTTACTTTCCTATCTCCTGAAAAAGCAAAAAAAGGATGGTGGCAGAGTGCAACCAATGAATCATAAAGTAGGCATAATTATTTTGCACAGAATAACTCAACTTGTCTGTGCGATATGAATATATTGAAATTTCAAAGAGGTTCAGAATCCAGGTCTAGTTCTGTGTTTTGCAATAGTTGGCTAATATTTCTAAAAAACTAATACCAGAGACTATCTCCACTGTACTTCAGGGATTTAATACATACATGGGAATTCTGCACTTCTAAAAGTGTTGTATTTCAACATTTTCATTCTCTGTTAAAGTATTCACATCCTTAAGGCAGGTATACTTTAAAGGACAAGCAGAAGGCCTGCAATGGTGCCATTGAGTTCTGTTTCCAGGTGTGCCACCACCTGATTCTGAGGTCTTATGCAAGTCATACTATGGTCCATCTCACTCATTCTCCAAGACCTTGGTCATAGATTTTTAGACAAATGGTGGTTAGTATTCATAGCAATACAGTTGCACCACCTCATCTCAAACACAGGTGCTATTCTCAGCTTGTCAAAATACCTGTAAAAAGGATAAAGCAGAATGAGGGAAAGATTAACTTCTGGAGTCAACCTAAGATGTAATTAGCATATTTTTTCTGAGGAAATGGTGCAAAGTAAGCAAACGACCTTCCGATTAAGAAATACGCTTGTCCTTTTAATTGTGTTAATTTGTTTCCTGCTAATATCAAGAGAAGACATGTCTGATGTCTGTGTCATGAGTTTCTGGTTAATAAATGAAGAAGCCTCGTCAATTTATTAGCGAAATAATGTTTACTGTTGGGAAAAGGCAGATGCAAATGCCACTACCTCAGAAAAAAAGATTCATGAGAACTATAACTTTGTAAGGGTCTCTTTTCTCTCTGTGATTGCTTTGCCGCTGCTGAATTTTAAGAATTGCTTAAATTTTTAATATAATAGTTACAGAAGATGATCCCATTTATTTTAATTGTTCATTTAGTTAGGTGAAATGTTCAAGTTTATAGTATTTGATTTCTGTCAAACATGGACAGTTCTCAAATGTCAAGGAAAATAACACCTCCTGAACCAGTAAACTGAATTTATTACTCCTGATAATAAGAGGCGTTTTAACAAAGAACAGGATACATTTCTCCTAATTAAAACATCAGATGCCAGTTCGGCAGACAAGTAAATTTTTCTTCAAAAAGAAACATCTCTGTAAGATGCTTTTGTGATTGAGAAGAAATTTTTGTATAACATGGATGCCTTTCAAATGAAGTATACCAAAGAGAAGAGAGAAGAGCAGTGTGGATTTGAAACTTATGGCATCAGACCTTTAAACTCACTCATAAAGTGGCTTTTTTATCTTTCTTTCCTAAATTTCTTGGTAACAGCAATATGAAAACAAATTAATTGCAACAAGGCTACTCTTCAGTTTCTAATCTTGACATTTGTCAAATGTCAATGAGAACATTGATGACTTGAGAGCGATTTTAAAAGAGAAAGAATACCTAATTTTAAGGGCAGTTGACTCTGGTGCCCTCTCAGACCTGGGTGTTTCTCTTGTCTCACTCCCATGGATATGTTGGCTCCTTGTGCCCAGGTCCAGCTAGCAGCGAGGATGGACACGTGTTCCCAGTATGCACACACAGACACACAGAGACAGACACATATACGCACACAGAGGACCTCACAGACCAGCAGAGAGAGCACAGTGCCTTTATCAGCCCCAAGACCTGCATGGACATAACTGACATGGATGGCCACATACTCCTCCTCCCCTCCATCTGACCATGATTGAAGCTCGCTAATGGTACATACACACCCCCTCACTCTCTGGATTTACAGGCACACACAGGTTCACAGACCCAAGTCTATCTGAGTTCCCTGCCCAGCTCCCAGGCCTCTCACCCCACCACCAGCTCAGACCTTGGGTCTTTATAAGGGTTGGTCTCCTCCTGCTGTGTCTAGTCCAACTTGGAAGTTTGCTAGCAAACATGTGCACAAGTGCACACGCACACAGAGAATAGAGGGCAAAGTCACACAGAAAATAGGAAGAGGTTTTAATTGCCGTACAGATGGCAGAGATCAGGTGCAGACCTTGGACAGGCAAGGGTACTGGTCAGCATCTTGCTTATGTGTGACTGGCCATGTTTGCTCCCCCTTCAGTTCATCTTCCCACACTTGTTCTTCCCTAAAATACCTTGATCCCCCTGTTTTCCTGCCTTTGTCCCTTCCTGTAAACATCCCCTAAGTTTCACAGATTGCTACATCCCCTTAAAACATCCCACAAGAATTTTTACACAGTCCCAAGTAACCCATGAGTTTGCTTTCACGGTAATCTTGCCTCCCTCCTCCTTACCAGCTACAAATTTGTGTTGAATGTCCACACAGCTGCCCTTGGCGATGCTTCATAGGGCCATCAGCTGGTGACTTGAGAGGTGCTGTCCTTGAGACTGTTGTGTACTGACCATTGCATTTTGCATGTCTGCATGTTTAATTTTCGCATTTTCTGTCTTTGCCTCTTATATTGAACAGATGTCCACTAGGTAGATATCTTCACAAATCAGATAGCCTTATGTTCCACATCTCCTTGCACACAAATGCCAACAGAGCTTCAAAATGAAGCAAGCACCTGACCTCTGTTATTTCTCTAACGTGACAGACAGAGCTGGGACTTCAGCATCACTGATGAGATAGAGCTTCCAAAAGTGCTGCCAAAGTAATCTTCACCCTGCCCCTTAATGCATTTAATGAGATACTGAAATTCTGCTGTAATCCAAGCAACTAACAGCTCATCCTCTTCTATGCCAAACTGTTTTGACAGTGAATTCCTAGAAAGGAGACAAAATCTAACCTTCACCAGCAGAAAGAAATCTAATTTGAATTAAAATTTGTTAATATCTCTGTCACAGTTTCAGGACTGCTCTTTAGATGATTTACCTTTAAAAGACGTGTAAAACTGTCTTCATTTAGATAAAGCTTAGTTACGATTATTTCTACTTGCCAGATGGGATTCACCAATATCTCTTGTTCTTGTATAGAAGATGTTAGTAATATATGATGGAGTGGAACAGGGCTTGCTGCTATCTTGATGGGATGAAGTTAATCTCTTTTCCTAGTTTATTTAGACTACAGTCTCAAACACAGTAGGACACCTTCAGAGACGTGGTCCCTGTTGGAAAATCTCTGCAAAAGAGAATAAGGAAGAATCTACAGGTGAAATGATATGTGTTTTTTTTTTCCTTCCAATAAAATACTCATAGTTAACAAGAGTTGTTACTCAACATGCTCCTAACTGTAGCATTTTCCAAGGTTTTTCACATTGCCAAAGTAGCACTGAGAGAGTTAAGGTTTGTTTCTCAACAAATTAAAAACCCCAGCCCTTTTACTTACTAGAGAGATAAAACTTTATTATCAGGGTATTTTTCCAGACAGTCTTATTTTCCATTCTCATTTAGAGAGGGTAAAAGTTGTTATGACCTTAAAATTAATTTAAATAATGAAAAAAGGCAGATGAGTTTTAAAAAAAATTGGTTCTAGTAAAGACAACAATGAGGTATTGTGTTTTATCAAGTTTAGAAACCACTTGCATATTCTGATTTCCAGACAGACATCAAGGACTGGTGTGCAAAGAAGAAATAAAAATGGGTTGGAGTGAGATAAATTTTGGATAAACAAAATTAATAAGAACTTTGGGCCAGAGAGGTTGAAATAAAAGCTAGACAGAGGTTACACACACCTGGACATAGCAGATAACGCAAAGAATCCACCAAAGTACAAAGGCTGAGTTAAGATTATCAGAAGACAGACTGCACGGAGCTGCTACAGAACATCATTTTGTTGTGAACAATGGCATTAAGAAAACACAGTTCCTGTAGATGTATGTCCTTTATCCTCTCTTTACATGCTCTCGTCCCCTTGTCCCTGCTCCCATGCTCTTGAATGGGTGTGTCTCTGCCTTCTTGCAATTCACCCGGGCCCCCTACCGTGTCCCTTACCTCCTCTGCAGCTTCCTCTGTTCTCTAGTCACCACCTGAGCAAGACCCTCAGGACATGGGTGCTTCCAGGTTGTACTTGTGCTGCTCGGCTGGTCAGTGCATACATGCTGAGTTGCCGCCAGGGCAAAGAAAATAGATAATTATTGAATTTGGGTGGCAATATTCTTGTTAGATGAGTCACTAGTTTTTGCTTCTCTCCTCTATTCAACTGCCTATGGTCATGACAATATTTCCTTTGAGACTGTACTCCTCTGGCAGATTTGTTGAAATTGGCTGACGACTTCAGCAGCTATGGGGAAGGATATTGAGAAGCTTACAGAGAAAAGGGCAGGCAGGTGCTATTTTCACTTCCTTGAGAAGCTTAGCTAAAAGCATAAAACTATTTTAAAGAAAATTCAATATTCAGCATATGATTGACTGATTTTTCGTATCTTGAGGGTGGCGATATTGCAAAGCCCTGAGAGTTCAGGAAACATAGCGAGAAATAGGTTTTTCCTTTTCTCATCTGTGCCACTAGAAAGGAAGGTTTAGTGTGTGGGTCCCCAGCTGAGCAGGCAAAAACCTGTGAGCCAGGGTAAATTCCCCTAGAGCAGGCAAACCATAGCTGTAATATAGGACATAGCAGCTGCACTGCACCAGACAGTCTGGCTGAGGATACTGGAGAAAGGGAAGAGAGGGAGAGGAGGAAGCATTTATGGAGAGCAAAGCACAGATTAGAGTAATATATAGTAACAGTGTCAGCTTACTGAATAATTTTCAAATAAAAACACAGAGTATAGTACGACAGCTTTGGCATGGTCACAGTCTCCCCCACGCTTGTCCCCCCATTGCCCTATTACTTTCAATTCTGTAAAGAGTCCAACCCTTGCAAAGGGAAATTTGGCTCCAAACCATCACACCCTTTGCTAGCTTCCTGCCAGGCCATTGCTGTCTAAAGGGGGAATGCCACCAAGACTGAGGGTGACACCTAAACTCGTCTGGTACTTCGTGTAATCTTATTTATTCTCAGAGCACTGTAGTAAACCTTAATGTTTTTTCCAGTCCTTTCCAACAGACTAGAGCATGTAGTGTTTACTGCCCATTCATCCAGTGACCTCTCCCATCCTGGAGAAAAAGCAGAATGGCCCCGAATAAAGGGATAAAAAATTGTTGGATGCCAGCTAGCAATTTCCGTAGCAGAATTACATTTACCACAGGGTGGAGCAGTTTCTCACGTTAAGAGTGGGAAGGTTGGTGAAAACCTGTGCATGTGTGTATGTGTGATGACCCTTCCCATTCATTCTGCTTCTGTATACAGTGTTTGGCTTCCCAGGTATGAATATCAGACTCCTCCGTGAACGTAAATGCTGGCACTGTTCTTTCTGGAGTTCTGTATGAAGTCTGGAGGCTTTGATGGTTTCACCTATTGCACCAAATTGTACCCTTTTATCTGCAATTATAAAATACTTATTTGAGACACATCCTTGCTGCACTTGAGCTGCAAGCAAGGTTCAGGTTCACAACTCTGATTTAATCCAAGCTGCTGTACACTTGCAAGTAACAGCATTTGGAGAGTCATGCAGTCTGACTTTTGAAGACTGGTCATGCCTACTGTGCATTTGAATAGTACAGAGGCTGGAACTAAAAACTGTTATGTCCTGCTTTACTTTTGACGCTGAACTTTCTTGGTGTTTGCTGACATCTTACCTTTATTCTGTACATGCTGCATGGCCATACATGTGAGTGATTTAGGAGATGGAAATGGTCCTCTGTCCTTTAGTCAGCGACCCATGGTTGCTATTTATGGCGCTTTATTTAAGCTATCTGGACACTAGTTGTCTGTTCTATACTATACCTTTGCAAAATAAATATATAAATGGTGCTGTCCTTTCATCACTGACTAGCAAGGGAGACTGCCAGAGACTAGAAGTATAGCTTAAAAGTCTTGAAGAGACTGTGCCTGCTTGCAGAAATGAAAATAACAAGACATCTCACAAGACTGGTGGAATATTGCTTTCCAGGCCTTAAATCCAGTGCATTTCATTTGATGTACAGATATTTCCAGCCCATTTTAGCAGCTGTCCTCCCCCTGATGCTCTGTTTCTCTCTGGTAACTGAAATTTCAACATATAAATTTTCCTATTATACCAGGGGAGATGGTGAGCTATTTGCTATAGTTTTATGCACTGTTTTCCCCACACAAGCTTCTCTCCCTAAAAGAAGAAATTACCACCCAATCCATTTTGTTCATTTCACGCTGCATAAAAATAAAAAGATTCAAATTAGGAAGAAAGAGCTTAACAAGGCAAACACTTTTTGTGAAGCACCGAGCAATTGAAACACCATTGAAAAATACACTGCACAGAGGTCACTCCACTAGTCATATCTTTACGCTGCTTATATGCTTTTGTCTGACTCCTAAATCCTTTGAACTTTCATTTCTAGCCATTGAATGTGTGATTAGACACTTGTCTAATGTACGTATCTGTATATACATCTATATATGTTACATATATTTTACATCCTTTCATGGAGTTTATGTGTAAAGACACTCTGGGTGAATTTTCTCCTAGTGCAGAAATTGCCTGTAGGAGTCTTACAGTTTTGAATGTCTCTTGTTCAGGGCAATTCAGAGTATCATCCAGGATGCGGAAACCCATCGACTGAGTGATCCAATATACACAGCCCTGATTTTATAGGTTTTCTGATTCCCAGGTAGCATCTTGGTGGTAGACTGAGAGTGATTTAATCTTATAAATGCCTTATAAACAAAACACAACAGCGCTTTACCTCAATTCCTTTATCCTAATTATTTCTAAGCTTTTTTCTATCTATTCTTCTCAATTGAATACTGTACTAAAGTTTAAATTTTGATAAAATTATACCTTGGATAGTGGATTTTTAGTTAAAGAATACAGGAAAAATATGATTAAAAATTTTTTAGCAAGGCTCAAGGATCCATAATACTCTATGACAACTGCATTAATTTGGAGTGTACCATGTTGAAAAATAAGTAAAAAATATGTAAACTGAAAAGCAACTTTGAACAAGACAGAACAAATACTAGAAGAGAGCCAAAAATTTAG
The DNA here is from genome assembly GCA_008711295.1 of Anarhynchus alexandrinus. Taxonomy (NCBI): domain Eukaryota; kingdom Metazoa; phylum Chordata; class Aves; order Charadriiformes; family Charadriidae; genus Anarhynchus; species Anarhynchus alexandrinus. The sequence continues at coordinate 1,849,305 of VUYV01000018.1, read as the reverse complement.
TCCTAAATATTTAAACAAAGGTAAATACTCATCAAGAGTTTGAAATATGAAGCAAAATTAAAATTATCTTGTCATCTTCTTGACAGGGCTGTGCAGGAGAGTGAGAGTGTTTATGGCAGTTTTGTTTTGCAATAAGTGATATGGCAGAGCAGGGGAAAAGGGATCTCTATTGAGCCCATATAGATGCTATCATTCACCTATTATATTGCAGTGTTGTGTTGAAGATGCCCACACTGGCTCTGAGAAACTGGTAGGTGTACTCAGCACAGTGCAGAGATGTTGCCTTGGGGGGGTCCCATCATCTGTATTACCAGATCAGTGCAGCTTTCCACCTTGCTGAGAAGCAGAGGTTTTACCTCACCACAGAGACGTCTGTACAGCCTCTGGTTTGAGAGCAAATGTGGGTATTTCTGTGCATTCTGGCAAACACTGTGGAAACCCTGTGTTTCTCCAGGAACAGGCTTGCTCTGAGCTTGGTTGCCTGGGAGTCTGGCTCTCAGAGAGGACCTCTCCTATTGCTCAAATCTCATCACAGGAGACAATGTATTCTGAGTCACGCAGCTGGGAGGATGGTGAGACCACTCAACAGGAGCTCAGATTGGGGCATTTTGGCAGTCTGGTGTGACCCTAAAACCAGGTTGAGGTTGGGATAGGGTGGAGCCTTCTCACGTCCAAAAATGACTCCCTGGGAGGGAAACTTGTGGCATAACTAATGCATAAAATACCGATATCACAGCAGGAACGTGTCTCTGGATCAAAGTGTGACACTGGACAAACCAAGCCCACTATGAAACACAATGCTACAACAGCTTCTTCTATCTTGGCCACAGGAAGTTTGTGTCGCACAGAGAAAGCAGCCTGAGGTTTCTGATTCCTAACTAAGTTCACACAAAGGGTAGGACAGTGTCCAGCAGAAGCGGATGAAAATTTGCTTGCTCTGCTAAAAGGCTAGCACAGAGTACTTTATCCAGGTGAAACTGGAGACACATTGTGAAGCACAGAAGAACTAACTTTCAAGTGAAATTCTGCCTCCATGAAAGAGTCATGTCAGAGTCTTGCTGGACTTTGCTCTTACCACCAATTTCATTTGAATGATACTCATCCCTGTAGAATGGACAAGGGGATAAAGCTTGTAAGATAGACAAAAAAAAAAGTCAATAACATGAAACCAGAAAATACTACAGTAGTCATTTCTTCAGTGAGAGTATTTCTCTGGTGAGAACTGAAGTTCACACTATGGACAGCAGCATAAGATAACAAAGATTGTAGATTATTATCTCAACTTTACACTGAGATGTCTTTTGGATTTAGTTAAAAAAAGGCACAAGTTTCCTGCTTCTTTCAAAATCCAAAATTCTTCCAATTACAATTATCCCTCAGTCTGTGGTTCAGACGTACCTCTGAGTGCAATTATGGAACCACAAATTGACTCTGAACAAAACAGTTTAAAGAAATGTTGGCATCAACAAAAAATGAACTGAAAAAATACTTAACAGAAAATCTCTCTTCATCCACTCCTCATGATACTTTCACATTAATGTATACTTCCTTGCATTTTGCCTTTTTAGTTGATGGCAAAATTTTCAGAGAGGATGAAAAAAACCCTGCCTACCTCAGAAAGAATCGTGCTGTATGAACAAGGAACATGACTTTGGAGTAAGTTTTGTTGTGTCTCTTATTAATCCAAGTATATGTGTTTGATTCAAATGTGAATTACCTTGTCATTTTCCAATACTTTTTAAAGAACTTATTCAGATTAATTTCTTTATAATTATTGTGTACGCCCTTAATGGCACAGAAATTTAGCCTGGGTGGAAAAGAATGATTTTGGCAGCTTATTTGGATTTTTGAATCTGCTCTGACTAGTCTGCAGACTTACAGCATGACTCTAAATGTGGGGAGTCTAACCAATCAAATGCATTCATGTGGTGCAGATGACCTGCATGTGCAGGAAAGGCCACTTTCTGGACTAGAGAACATTTGTACAGCAAATGCATAAGAGATAATAAATGACAGATATATTGGATTTACTGCATGTATTCTGCATAGATGTTCTTTGCGTATGTGTTAAATGCCCTGAATTCAGAACAAGTCAGGTTTACTTTGTCCAATGAGATAAACTGTGAAAATCCCAGCTGTAATTTATAGTTTATTGTTTGGGTGCTTCTGCAGAAATATGATTTTTCCATCCAGGCTCTGTGTGTATTTCGGCATCTATTTATTGTCACTGTCTAAAGAGAAGCAAACCTCTTTTTTTTTTCCAATCACAGTGACATGCATTAAGGGAAGCACATCTTCGTGATTGGCTCTTTTTAATGATCTGTGTGTCTCATTAAAAAGGATGAGGATGCTTACCCAGTTCACATCTTAAATTTGATTTAAACTCTGTATTCAAGCTATAAGACATTAGGTGGCATTTTATTTTCTTTCATTGGTATTTCTGGTGAAGTTCAATTAGACTAATTCTAGATGTAGGTATTGTAGGCATCTGTACGTAGACTTGCTGCACCAGGTCCTGTTACAGACCTGTGGGCAGAAATTCTAAAATAGATCAGATGATTACTCATGCCTACAAGTACCTACTTCTCTGCACTAACTATAAAGGGAGTTCTGCTGTGCGATAAACGCAGATGTACAGGTATTCTTTGAAGATATTTAAAGTTTGGTGAGATGACACTTGTCAATTTGGTCCACGACCAGTGCAAAAACAATTGTTACTTGTTTTTTACAGAAGAATCTATTTATCTGATCACCTTTGTTTAGATATGAGAATTACCTTACAATGCAGGTAAAAGAAATTTTAGGGTTTTAGTTACTGAGTGTTTCAAATAATAATTTCACAGTTCTACTCTCAATGGCTGAAAGTGGAGAAGGTTCACTGGCTTTCTCACGTGTCTCCTATTTATGCTCTTTTAAAGATCTTGACAAGCAGGAATCAAGGCCTCGTTCCTGCAGTGTCTTTGGTATTAACAGAAGGATTCACATCCCTGGCAAAGGAGCTCTGTGTCTAAGAGGTAGCTTACAGCCACAAGTTGCGTTTACAACAGGAATGTTTCTGTCATTATCAATTATTATGGCCAGAGACTGGGATTTCTGAAGTAACTGTGCCCAAGTCTCCTCTCATTCCTCAAGAAAAAAATTTTCAATTAGAGCTAAGTTTAGAAAATTTTAAGATGGAAAATATAACCAGCTATGAGCAATCAGTTTTGGAGTCAGGAAAGCCTAATAAAAATTAAAGAGACTTTATAAAAAGGTAAAAAGATGTAGAAATGACGGCTTGTTGAAATCATTGAAGATTCAAAGGGACCAGGTGCTTTCGAAATCTGATAATACCAATTTTCTTAACGGCTTTCTATTTTTTCACTTCACAGATTTTACTGTCCTCCCCCTCCCACCCCACCCCCAACCCCCCAAGTATGGAACATTTATGTTTGCGGAGAAGCATTACATTTTCTGAGTAGTAATTGTAGTCTGCCATTTATTTGCCAATAATTGCTTATCTTTCTGTTCGACTCCAGGGAGCATCTGAGGACACCAGCTGGCTGAATATTATTCTCCCTCCATCATCTTTATTTATAGACAAATAAAAGAAGCCTATAGGAAGAACCAGTGGTTTCTTTTAACCTTAAAAAGTGCCCCTTGGGATAGCATGACCCTTCTGTTTTAAATCCTGTGCTTCCTGCCCTGAAATTTTGATCACTTCAGTGTAATTCCATCTACACCAGTATGCTTCCCAAATAGTTCATTCTCCAGAATGAACAGCAGGCATTTCCTCTCACCCCAAATTCTCCTTGCTCTTTTGCTAATAAGCTGGAAATCCAATAGCATTATTTCACTTTTAATTTCGGTGAAGTGCCTCCATTGCAAAAAGACAATAAACCATTGCTCTGGTAGTTTGAACAGTCATTTGTCACGGAGCAATTATGCTGAGAAAGAGTTGACAGAATGGGCCACTTTCTGCTAATAGTGCCAAGATTCTGCTTTAAAGCGGACACTATCCACAACCAAGCCCAGCTAATGGGTATGTGTCAAAAATGATGTTTCTGAAGCAAAATCTCAGGTACTTAAGATATTCCTATTTCCTCCCCCAGACATCTGCTTAAGGTGATGAATGAGAACCTGCCACTCTTCTGTATAATTATTGTCTGAAACAATATTTGCTGATCGCTGACTATCCTTAATATTGATTACCTGGAAAGGTCAGAATGATTCCTTGGTATTTTATTAGCTTTATAAATAGAAATGGTAAAGGCAAAACGTGAAAGATAGCAGCAAGGAGATTCAATAGAATTAAAAGGGTGAAAATGGGAAAGGCAGTGGAGATACCTCAGGAAGAAATACTTGCATGGAATAACAAGAAAAGTTTCTAGGTTGTGTATGATGTATACACATAATTAAAAGAGGTGTTACGAGGAGCAAGACAGAAAGACAAGAGAAATCAAAACATGTCACCAGGAATAATCAAGAAAAGGTCACATTTTCTCTTAGACTTAGAAAGTAAGTATCTTAGATAGTGGCATGCATAAGAAAGAGACAAAATGTGCATCAATTGGCTCATGCAGCAGAACTGTGCAGAAATTTTGAGCAATATGAAGTGCCACAGCTATTAAAGTTAAAAGGATAATTTCAGTCAGCAGTAGCATTTTATGCCTAACAGTCAAAATCTGAGACAATACTTTCGAAATGGCTTAAGCCATAAACCGCCCTCAATAGCTCATCCTGGTTCATATTTTGTTCTGTTATGATTTATACGCTTTCTCAAAGTTGTCACGTGCTTTCTAGAGAACATCATGTTTAATCTCTGAATAGGAAAAGGTGCTGCTAGATTTTCTGCTGATTTGCATTGCCAAAGTGCTGAAGACTTCGTGCTTAAATGTCTCTGACCACCACAGTCTGCAGATGTAGCTGAGAGGCATTAATTATAGACAAAAAGGGGAACAGTCACCATTGGTTTTGATGACACTGTTGCACATCAGCACCAGCTGAAGGCCACTGCCATTTACCAATTGGTCCTGTCAATTAGGGAAATACATTTGGACCCTTCACCACTTTGTTTTCTGAAGAGATTGGAGGGAGAGACCCTACTGTGAAGGTGACTAGCTCTTCCAGTTTACCGTACTAGTGCAAAGCACAATAGAGTGCCACGCTATGACACCTAAGGCATTATTTTATTATCAACAGCTACAAGATACCTCAAATCAAATCTCTTTGTACTGCCACTAAGCAAAACTAGGACTTACTTACCACACTATATGTGCATTTCTTATATTACTGCCATTTTAAAAAAATAAAAGATACTCTGTAAAAAGCTTGAAATAGTTTTGAGAAATCATCCCTCCATGCTAATAACTTGTTTCTGCTGCTCTAATTTATGTCAAACAACAAGACTGAAGCAAAGAAGCCTAAGGATCGGTAGTGTCAGGGGTGTCTTTGAGCCTGATGCAGTCTGAGGTACTCTTTATGTTAACATACAGGCTGTCCTCCAAAGGGATCCCAGTCCCTGCGTACAGCACTGCCATCCTTTCACACTAGTCAATAGGAAAGCTGCAAAAAACAAACAACCCCAAAGCCAACCTCCCTCCCCGACCCCAGAGTGAGACTCCCCTCTTTAAACTCTATTTAAAAAAAAATTTTTAATGTTTTCCATGAAAAAAACCAACATTTGGATTATGTTGTTCATTTCAGTTTCTACTGAAGAAATTTCAGCTTACCTAACTTTGGCCATTTTGTGGAGAGGCTGGTGTTATTTTTTATCCACGTGGCTGTCTAGCTGTTTTCAAGCAAGTACATTTTTTCCCTGAAATTGCTAGAAGAGGGTGTGACTTCAATAAAGCAGTGCAGGGATGATATGAAGCTCTTTGTCCTACCTTTACGGAAAATAAATGCAATGTCTCTGATATCACACTGTTCCTTAGACACTAGGATGTGAATGGGTAGGAGAGCTGGAATACAGGGTAAACCTTCAGCAGTGAGGTGAAGGAAAGAGACTAAGGTTCTGGCAAGATGTGTGTTCTGCCCGGTAGCAGGACATTTTTTCGGTTTGTCAGTCCAAAGCCCTGCAGTTTGAGTTGTTCTTAATGACTTGCGGATCTCAGATGGCACAATCATCCAAGAATGCCATCTTACATTTGCGTCAGGCTAGGTACTTATTAACGGCCCTCTCAAAAAATTATTTTACCGTTGCAATTATCTAAGCCTCCTTATCAGATCACAGTACAGCCATCTGCTCTACACTGGGCTAACCCTGAAGCCCAAGAAGATGCTACAACTCACAGAAATCACAGCTGCTTATTTACTTAATCATATTAAATATAAAATATTATCTCAGTTCTTTCCCAGATGAATGACTTTCACATTGTTTTCTGGAAAAATTTCAAGATGTTCACTTCAGCCTGTGAAAAGCTGTATTAGTACTAAATACCTAAAAGACTGTCACTGATGAAATTATAATAGAATGGAAATAATGTTCCCAATTTCAGCACCAGGTGGTTGCTGCAGATTTTTATAATCATAAAGCCCTTGACTGTGCTCGATTCAACCTTTATATAAACATTTGACAGAACTAGGAATTTATTGAAGGGCATAATGAAAGGTTTAACTTTTTCAAAGGCTTGTGTTTTAGAGGAACTTACTTAAATCAATATTTATACTCAGGGATATTTTGGTTTATACACATTTTTTGAGTAAATGACCTGTTCATATGCTGTGTGATATATGTGCATGACCATTAATAAAATGTACACTTAAAAAAGGGAACTGCAACAAAACTGAAGAATCCCGAGGCAGCTTATTTTCTCAAGTAAATTACATAAATTAAAAATTAAATTCTTAGGCACCAACTGTTTCAAGTTACTCTAATGAATTAAAAACAGTGGGTAATATATAGCTGGACAGCAAACTTATGAAAAAAGACAAAGAGTTTATATTTGGATATTTAAATTCACTGGGGGCAAAGAAAGGACTTTCTGCTAAGAAACTTGAACCTAAATTGCAAAAAGTTCAGTATATTAAATGTTTTAAAAGGAGCTCTTCATCATCAGTTTGATATTCATCCCTGTTCCTCTTTATGCACTGCTGTTTTCTTGGCCCAAATCAGACCTTTCATATAAAGGCAAATCTGGAAACTAAGAAGTATCAGGATGTGATATTTGGGTAGAGAAAATAAGGCTTCTTCCTCTCAAACATTGGGTCTTTACACTGATGGCTTCTCAAGGGAGAAAACCAAAATGGAAGAGAAATATACACAGCATTCCTAAACTCAAAAGCAACTTTCTTCAATTCTATTCAGCTGTTGAATAAATTTTGTTCCTACTTTTTCCCCACTACTCTGTATTTCCTGACATAGTAGTCTTTGTGCCTTTTTTGGACTCTGTATCTTGCTGCAAAGAACACTTGTTACAGCTGGCAGAGTCAGACAGCAATGCACCTCAATTTTTGATGATACTTTCTTGTTCAAAACAAGGTTTGGCAGGTGTATCAGACAGGTGTAAGGCCAAAAACACCACTGTAGGAGCAGAATTTCTCCATCTCCAAGGATAACTACTAGTCACAGCCTGTGGAGGAGCAGATGGGGTCTATTTGGTATATAGTAAACTGACAGCTCAACATTAGCTGAGACAGATTTCTTAACCTGATGAGAGGCCAAGATAAAGATGAAAATGTTCAGGTGCTGTAATTTGTTGAACAAGAATGTACTTAAGTTCACACTGCCGTAGGAATCATAGTATTAACTAGGCACAGCACCCCTTTTGGACTGTAAGCAAATGCTGCTTTTTTTGGCAGACCGTAAGGTTTGTGACTTTTGAAGCCAGACACAGTCTGTGTAAAAGAAGCAATTGAATACGGAAGGCAAGATATGTTTAGCTACTCATAGACATTTCACAGTCATTAAGAAATGTGCTTTTACACACAGGTACCCTACCATCAAATATCCATAAAGAACAGTCATATACTCTCTGTTTTGCTAGCAGACCGGTCTAGTTCATTCTCCTTTCATGTGATAAAGACTGGTGTGGTCGGGGGAACAAAGTGCCTTTCTCCATACGTTTGTTCCAAGAAGGATTCATTGATAGGACCATGAGTGACACAAATTGTACATACAGTGATTTCTTCTCTATTATAATTTCCAAATTCTGAGTTTTCTGCTGATAGCAGATTTTTTTTTAATTATTATTCCTTAAGTGAATTTCAGCCTACTTCTATTATTCCAGATCATCCAAATTTAAAGTCGATCCACATCTCACAAAAATGTCTTAACTTTAGGTTCATGTCCGACTTCCTTAGCCCACTCCCACTTTGTTGTGCTGAGGTATCTAACAAAAATATAAGTCGTTGCAAGGGCAGATCCTTCATGATTGTGAACCTTTATCCAACACCAGTATTTTGCTTTCAGCATAACCATCATTGCCTCCGCCTCAGCCAATTTTATATACTTGTTATAAATCCCGTACTCATCTCCATCTTCTCCAGCTGAACTATTTCCTCTATGTCCCCATGTCAGATGCTTTCTTGAAGCACAGATAGATGAGATCTAGTGCATTTCTCTGCTGTAGGAAAATCACTTAATTTACCAGAGAAGTTGGGTTAGTCTGGCAAAACCTGCCTTTGAAGGCCTGACACCCTGAATTCTATCAATTTTATGATTTAACTCAATGTCTGTAATTTATTCTCATATCGCTTGTCACCTCCTACTTCTCTAGCTTTTACCAAGTCTCTTGCTTTTGCAGTTTGCAAAGCTGAGTTTGCTTATTTTCTTTGTCTCTTTCTCACTCCTTTTTTTTTTTTGCACCTATTTCTGAAGTGATAAGGAAATGACCAGAGACTAAGTCTGGCTTTGAACTTTTCACAATAGGCTGTAAGAGTGACTGTAATCACTGTCAAGTGGGGAAAGGAAAAGGGGAGCTCTGCAAGTGTGAGAGTATCAGCTGAAGCAGAGGTTCATATCCCATTATTCAGTGATGAACTGCAAATGTCATACTCTCCATACTCACTGCCTGCTCGTGCTGGGTATGCCCATATTTATTCAAGTGTCTGATCTGGAGCTGGAAGCTCTCATCTACTGCTCCAGGCAAGCTACACACCCTGCAAGTCTGGCTGAGAGGTGGAGAGCGGTCCTCAGGGCCTGAGTCACACCTGCAGCTTTTTGTGTAGACAGTTACACTGTCCGTGAGATGTGGGTTCTTAGGCCTTATAGAGAATATGAGATTTAGATTCTCTTAAAAATGCAACTTCAGTCTGATTTTGAAAAGTTTCGGATTGAAAAATCTCCAGTGATACATACCCAGTTGGGTCATTCTGGGAATATACATTGCTTGTTGAGTTTGGCTTTGCCTCAAAGTCTGGTCACGCTCCCTTTGAAGTCAGTAGGAGTTTTGCCCTTCATACTGCAATGGAAGAAGGATCTGAGCTGTAAATATGTGCCATGAGAGTAGAGGCAAAATTTGAGCCTTTGGGCACCTTTGCCATGGAATAAGGTTTGCTGGGCACCTGAGCAGATCAAGACCTGCCATATGAGACAGTATTGTCTTCTGTGCATGATGGGCTATTTCATTCTTGGCTTTGCACTTCTTAACAGCCATCAAGAGAAAAAAGCTAACTACAAAATGCCACTGGATCCAAATCTACTTTCAGGAATATAAACCTACTCATATCAGTGGAGCTGCTCTTGATCTACACCCATGTGAAGGAGAACTGCATCAGTCCTGAAAATTACTCAGCACCGAAAATATTGATGGGCTCCCTGCTGTCTCACTGGGGTAGAACAGTGCTTTTTAACTTCCGCTCCAGATAACTAAATCCTAGAAACGAGCTCCAAATCATTTCCACCAAGGGAATGTTAACTAAGAAACACAGGAATCCAATCCATGTAGCGAAAAATAAAATACACCAAACCAAAATAAAATAAAAAAATAAAGTACAATAAAATACAATTTAAAAGGTCCCATTAACATTCAGGCTTTCAGTCCAAAATTAAATGAACCTGTAAAACTACCAAATAACACAGTCTTTAACATTTCCTCTTGCTGAAAGCAAAGGAGAAAAAATAATCTCCAGTAAGATTTTTAGCCAACATTATTCTTAGTAGTAAAAACCAACCTGCATCAAACAGCAACAAGAACTGTAAACAGTATTTGTCTTTTACAGCTGCATATTAAATACAGACATAAACATCTGTAAACAAGACATACTGATAGAGCATAAACGCTGTGGCTCCCTGTACAGAATCCCAGTCACTTGAGAAATGTGCCACCTGACTGAAGAATTCAATATTTGCGTCTTGGAATTTATTTACACCCCAAATCCCTGACATTGCTAGGAATCATAAACTTAACTGGTTTTGTTGCCTTCATCAAGCAGTGGTAGTGAGACAGATAATGGCAAACAGGCAGTTTCTGGAAAAGAAAAGTGTCTGGAGTGGTTGGATAATCCCTGTTGATTTTTCAGACCAAATACTGCCTACAACCAATCTACTGTATCAAGAGATACAAAAATTAAACAACATGAGATGAGCAATGAAATGAGGGTACTTTAGTATATTATGTTTCAACATTCTTTATATTACAAAGAAAATGGCCATTTATTTATTTCCCTTTTAAAGGTCTTATTATGTTGTCTTAACCTTGACAAGAGAAAGAGGTACTGTTGCTTGCTCTGAAGAAAATGTGATATTTTTGGTTTGGTAGAAAACACCTGTATGGATGTTAACAAAACATGGACAGTAATGAAGAATGATGAGGTGGGTAAGTAAGCATTCTCAAGTGGCAAAATACTAGACTCTATCAGCCAAACCAAGTAAAGACTAAGCAGGAGAGTAAAAAAGGAGCTATGGTGGATTTTTACACAACATGGAAAGCCTGCTATGGCATTCCTAGCATAAAGTATATTTTTCTGGCAGTCCAAATCAGACATAACTGTAAAGTTAACATGAATTTGCAGTTGAGCTTGAAGAACTTTTTTAAAGAATACATGTACACACACATACAACGTGAAGCTCCTTAGATGTAATTTAGAACCGGTCCTATGCATATATAAATTGCCATTCAGCTATAAAACGGCATTAAAAACCTGAGGTCATTCTTTACTATACCTTTCTTAGGGCAAGAACGTGGCACATTACCTTGCATATTACCTTGTGCCTAGCACATTGACTTGCTTTTTTGACCAGGTCTGAGCTGGCCACAGTGATATTTAGACCTTCATGCTGAGTATACCCATTGCTTCTGTATGCCTACGTGTCTGCACACCTTCTGTATGTCTGTGTTATCTATACTGAATTTAATTTGCTGTAATGATGCTGAGCTATTTTGCTCAGTCTTTGCTTCTTCCCATCAGCTTGTTTTAATAATCTAATCCGTTTTATGCCTGCTGTGGGTTTTTCCACTCCATTTTTTTAAAAAAAGTAGGACATCAGTACTATAAAAGGAGTGAAAACTAGCATTAGAATTGATTTGTATGTATGCACTTAGATACAGGTGATCTTCATATTGAGGTATCTGTTTGTGATCTAGGAAAAGTGTTTTCTTCTACCTGTAGGCATCTCAAGGCTGAGCGTGAGAATTTGGTGAGTATAATTGAGTATTTCAAACCGGACAGGATTAACAGTGGAAATAAATGGGATTTGTTACTACAAGTGTAGAAGAAGCAGCATATACAAAAATGAATATATTATAGGCATATGGTCTGGACAATAACGGAGTCTGACAACACATTATAAAACAAAGCTTTATGAGGCAGTAGGAAAGATGAGCAACAACATGACCACAGAGCAGCTCAACTAATCCCTGATAGTAAACTCAGGATCACAAGTGACTCCACAGCTCTGGTGGACTGCTAGGGACACTTGGTGTCCAGGTCATCTGGATGCGACAGCCAATCGTGCCGTCCCTTGACTCCAACAACGGTAGTGTGATTTGAGAGAATCACACCTTATGTGAATAATGTGGGTCGCATCCTGCTTACACTGCTGATGTCAGCCAGGGGGCAGGGTGATGGCACTCTGTCTACGCTGCCTATTGATACTGGTCAATGGCAGGCTGTCAGCAGTCAAGGTGTCAAGGCATGATGTTGATGAGTCCCAGAGACAGCTCTAGAACAATAAGCTCCTTTAAAACCAACAGCTGCACAAAGCTACTTAACATTCAAGCAAGCTTTATCAACTGGGTCCTTCAAATGTCCAAGCATTAGGTGCACATGTGGTCTAGTCTTACATAAATAGTATTTTCTAGCCAGTTTCCTTCCTGTTGCTCGGCTATGGCCTCAGCAACGCTCCCTAGACTTGTCTGATCTTCCCTATTTTTTGGTCTATTTTCAGCCACTTGGATATTTCCCTTAGCCTACTTTGAGATTTTCTGCCTGGCAGTATTTATGCTTCTCAGTACCCAACAAGCATTTCTGAAAATCCTGTGCTTTTGGCATTTTCAGCCGCTTCCAGTGCTTTGTGTGCTGCAGAATACAATCTGTCCATGGCACTTCTGGACATCCACTGCACCTCCCCTCCATCATTATCTTGAATGCTCTCTACAGCAATCCTGTGCAGCTTTAACACTAACCTGCTATCTTCTTCCCACAGAAGAAGTCTGCCCATTTTTCTGAGAGTTTGTACTTCAGTTATTTTAATTCCGTATTTCCAACTGTGTAACCTTTCCCTGGTAAAATATGGACCTTTATATGGCTGACAAATTTAGTGAGAATGAGAGAAAAACAAATGACAGAGATGAAAAAAAATTGTCACTCACATTGATAATTCCCAGTGGAAAACCCCTATTTCCATTTGGTTACTGCAAATTAAAGGTACCTAAGAGGGCTCCTGCATATCACGGCTGAGGTGGCATCTATTTACAATTACCCGAGAAATACTGCACACTAACTTTCTTGGAATGTATAGTCACATATTTAGGTATTTGCTTTCAGAAAGAGCTGAGTGACCAAGTGCTTTTGAAAATATCACCAGATCCCTAACTTAAATACTTTTGGAAATATCATAATATATGCCTAAATTGTTTCTGAAGATGGGAGTTAAATGAGGTAAGCATTGTAATACTGAGTGGGATGTTATCTAAATATGCCAAATACGTTTAAAATTCTGAGTCTTAAATCTCTATTTCAACGTTCTTTTGTTGGAATATGCTGTTATCTGGGGGTTTCTGGGGAACTGTATTTGTTTTGTCTCTCTTGTATGTTATCTTGTAAATTTATTTGGCCTGGAAGCTGCCCCCTGTTCAATATTTGGACAACATCAGGCTGACTTGCTTTTTGGCTTTACTGGAGAACAAAGAATATGACACCAGAACTCAACTCTTGAAACTTTCAACTCTTGAAAGGAAATTTTGATCAGACATCCTGCTGCGGGGATGAGAAATGGGTGACATTTGTGGACATGGGAATGAAAAAGAGGAAGAAAAATAATTTAATTAATGCAAAATGATTAATAGGAAAAGATGCTGTTCTTCCTCTTCTCCCCTAAAAACCCAAACCTAAACTAATTTTCCCAATCCCAAATTAAATACATTTAGTCTTCTATAAAGGACAATCCAAATTCTGATTTTTCTTTTTCTCATAAGAAAGGAGTGAGAAGTATTTAGTTGGGGTTAAAGATTTCCTATTCTGTCTTGGATGTCTTTGAAAACCTATTTGAAACAGAGGGCATAGGCAGCAATTCCAGGAGCCAACACAAAGCAGAAGCATATCAGCCCTGGAGGCCAATGTTTTGTTGTTGCTGCTGTTGTTTTTACATCCCTTTATCAAGATTCAAGGCATCAAAGCCCAAAGGAAAGGTACATGTACAGTATTAGAGATGTTAGCTGGTATTTTGATCTAACAGTAGAATTGTCTTTCTTGTCTCGAATTACAAAATTGTTGTCCTGGTTTGAGGTAAAGCAGAACCAATTTTGTTCTGTAACTTTGCTTCTTAGCCGGGCCTCTTTTAACTACTGAAATTAGCAGCGTATTTTGCAGACACTGTTCGTTTTCAGATTGATCAGACCTGTGTTTATCGCTGATGCCCAGGCATGGTATGCAGAGAGGCTCTTGCTTATACTTACTGCTATAACAGCCAAGGGCAGATAACTTGGTTATTTGCCCCGTTGGAGGGTTGGAGGCGGAAAAGCGTAGAGGGGTCCCACCTGCGGGGAGGAGCGGACAGGACAGGTGACCCAAAACTGACCAACAGGGTATTCCATCCCATCTGCCTCATGCTCAGTATAAAAGCTGAGGGATCAAAGGGTCACTCCTCTTTCTTCAATGGCCGATGTCTGAGGAGGACTCTGTTTGTCAGCTTCTGATCCCGATCCTGAATCCAGATCTGGAATCCTGTTCGTGTCCGTCACTGAGTCCAGACTGGGACTTTCCCAGTGCCAGCCAGTGACATGATTGTCATCCTGGGAGCTTGATAAGGTTTTGTATATATTTCATTATTTTCTTTTTATTTTATTATTAATATTTCATTGAAGTAGTTTAGTTCCTTCTAAACTCATAAGTCTCTTTTCCCCTCCTCTGCCTCTCTCTTTGAAGAGGCAGGAATGTGTCTTTCTATTGACCCTAATTGTCTCCTTGACAATGTTGATATGTTTAATGGCATGGTTCTGTTACATCTCTGGATTAAATTAAAATAAAATTTGGAAAAACAAAAGGACAAATTATAGAGTGTATCTACTCAGGAATCACTAGGCCTTCTGGGACAATATAGCTGTATTGGCTGATCCAGAGATTTGAGCTTGACAAGCAACAGATGCTCTGAGAGACATCTATCCTTAGATCCCTCGAAGGAAGGGAGGGTGTCAGATGGTTTTGTAGGTATTGACTGAGTTCTGCAGGCAACAAAAATGCTCATTTCACATTTTTGCTTTGCCTCCTGGCTTTCCGCAGTGGAGCTCTTCCTTCCATTAAAGATCCAACAGGAAATTCACAAGTCTTGATTTTATTTTTCTGTCAATCTTATTTTCTCTTCTGACTAATCTATAGTTAGAGACAAAACCACTGGGTCAACCTGATGTTATTTATGTAGACCTATGTCTAAATAAATTTCAAATACACACATAACATATAATGTCATAGGTGTATTGGGTGCCCTAAAATGAAAATAAAATATATTACAGAGACTTTAACGAGGAATAGTAGATATAGAGAAAAGGGAAATGTGGACTCAGGCAAGAGAGAGGCTTATGAAAAAAGGAATTATCAGGTATCTTCGTCTTACAGAAGGCCCTACTCTGAAAGGATGAAATAGTAAACGAGGCCTTCAAAGGGACCTCAACAGGCTGAAGATATGGGACAAGAGAAACCTCAGGAAGTTCGACAAAGGGAAATACCAAGTTCTTCCCCTGGGCAGGAATAACCCCAGGCACCAGTACAGCCTGGGGGCTGTTCAGCTGTAAAGCAGCTTTGGAGTAAAGGACTTGGAGGTACTGGTGGATACCATGTTGAGCATGAGCCAGCAATATGCCCTTGCAGCAAAGGTGGTCAACAGCACCTTGAAGTGTATTAGGCAGAGAGTTGCCAGCAGGTTGAAGGAGGTGCTTCTTCCACTCTACTCACTCCTGGTGAGATACATATAGAGTGCTGAGTCCAGTGCTGGGCTTTCGAGTATAAGCGAGTGAGTCCAGTGAAGGGCCATGAGGGTGATTAAGGGACTGGAGCATTTATCTGACATATGAGGAGAGGCTTAGAGAGCTGGGCCTGTCCTTCCACTGAAAAGGAGTCCTGTTAGGCCATGCGTACCCTCACAAGTGGAGAAAAAACAGGTCAGTAAATACAAATGTTACTGAGGTTCCTATATTTCCACTATTTGTGGTTCAGGTGTTTTACTTCAAACTTGATTTAATCTACTTTGGACAAGATATTGATTCCTTGATCCAAACTGCCCTACCGTGCATACACTTAAAGCTGTTGAAAAAAATTAGTCATTGGATAAGTTGCTTGTGTGACCTTTTGGGATTTTGATTAGACTTGGTGCCCCCTGAAACAGGTCAACCTGTTTAATTTCTTCCAAAAAGATGCAGTTTTCCGTGCACCAGAAGTGTTCTGTCAACCCAATCACTGGTCAGTAAGTGATGACAACTCAGTGAAATCCTTTGCCATGGCATTACTGCTCAGGACCAACACAGTGATGTATAGGCACAGCCGCTCAGTCTCAAAAGGGAGCAGGAGAGAAATGGTATGATGAAAGCAATGCACTTCACCTTCCATAAGGAGGAGAAGTTGATTTCTAATCCCATTTTGACACTGGGGTGTATGTAACTTGAGCAAGGACACAGGACAGTAGCAGGAATTAGCCTCTTCCTGACAGCCTAGTGGACTTACACAGGAACTATGTTGCTTCCTTTCCTCTTTGCAATTGATGTGACAAAAAAAATATCGTCCAGCTGCTCAGCAGACAGCAGTGACACAGCACTAAACTGACTGTTGGTAATGAGTCCCAGCAGCCACAGTGCCCTAAGCAGTACTGAGTGTCACTGCCACCCTCCAGCTGGGAATTCTTCCTTTTTCCTGTGGAAGAATGAAAGCATCACAATGATCTCAAAAGGCATCAGAAGCTGCCTGTGTCACTGCAACCCAAATACCACATAATTTCTATTTAAGCACCTATTTCAATGTACGTATATTAAAGAACATCCATCTGAAAGACAAGGAAGTGTTCAGTTCAAGGCCTATGGTAATCAAATGATGATTGTTTGACCATAGCTGAAATACATATTAGCGCTGGGATAGTATCATTTAGATTGTGATTTCAATTCCAAAACTAATCCAGATTCAGTCTAGTGGCTACACTCTTCATGTTCCTTGCACTGTTGTGATTTTTAACACATACATAAGAACTCAAAAATGGTAACTAAATTTTCATTAATTTTCTTGTTCCTTAAAATTTAATTTCCCTCCTTTTATATATGTTTGCAATAACATTGGCAAAAAGATACATCCCGACAGTCTATGATATCTCCTGGAAGACTTAATTCTTTATGCTGACTTCATCACCTTACACTTGTTATCATCTACAATTTTATGGTGCTTCTATTGAAGTCAGATTGATTATACTGAAAGGTTGTTACTATGGCTATGCTATTACAGTGATGTAGATGTCAATATATACCAGCAACACAAGGCGTACCATTTATAACTGTATGCCACTTAAGTAATAGTTTCAATAATAGAAAAATATATTGCCATAGCAAAATTTGCTTTATGACTAAATGCACAGTCTCTGTTTTTAATACTACAGTTTTTAGCTTCTGTACAGTATATATGTAATCTTCTTAGCTGTCTAAATTCTCCTCCTTATTAGCACAATATGTAGTTCTGGAACCTCTGCCTTCTCTGTATATTTTGTCCCTTGCTGAACAATCAGTAGTTGTCTCCTATTTTAGGAGGATTCTCTTGAATTGCTATTTTTAAAGAAAGCTTCCTTCTTTATAAGGAATGAATTTTAAACCCGAAATTGACCCATTCTTGTGTCATTGTAATCATGTCATCAGCCATTCTGAGCAACCTCTTTGTGTTTTTGCATCGCACATTACAGTTCACACTTCTTATATTGCCTACAAGGGTCTAACTCACATGGCCTCTAAGCATCTCTCTGACCTGGCTATATTCGCTATATTCCTTCCCAAATTTGGGATGTATTTCAAGGCAAAGTTACAGGCTTGCTAAAAGCCAAAAGGAAGAGGAACGGACCACTGTCCCAATTCAGTATCGGGGAGGTTTCATTATAATCCCAAGGACGAGATTAAGACTCTGAAGTCAGTCAAATGTCGTACAACCTTTTGTTTAATTCTCTTAAACTGTGAAGGAATGGTGAAAAGGGGAGGTGAAGGGAAGACAAAGGGGGAAGAAAAAGGGGTAAAGAAGAAAACAAAGAAAGAGGGAAAAAGTTCGCTACTGCCACCCAGAGTCCAACGGGTTTCTGCTGATTCTGTCCAAAGTCTTCAACCGTTACACATTTCACACAGTCCGGGGTCCGGGGAGGCGCGCAGCACGGAGGCGAGGAGCAGGGAAGAACAAAAGGGGCCCACAAAAGGACATGTGCTCCTTATATAGGGGTCCTGCTCATGCGCAGATCGACCAGAAGCGCTGTTCCCATACAAGCCTCTTCCTGCTCTTTTCGCACCCTTGGTCCCTGCGCAGGCGCATAAGGTCGTCCACTTCCAAAACCGTGAAGAAGATGGTCCTCCCAGAAGATGGCAGCACAGCGGCAATGTTGAGACAAAAACACATCTGGTATTGGTTCTCTATAACCATTGTTCAGCATTTGTTGTGAAGCCTGAGGAGGTCTGCCTTTTCCTTAACCTGCTTGGCTGGTTCTGCCCCTGACACCAAACATTTTCTTAGAAATGAAGAGAATCAGAGGAGCAAGAACACTTCGGTAACCATTAACTGTTAGAATCAGTCATTTAACCATACAAAGCAAGACCTTGCAGCACTATTTGCCCGATTATATATCTATGAGGAAAACTGGGACATAGACAGGTATGTCAATATGTTGGTCTAAGCTTTAAACCTCTAAAAAGTGTTAAACTTATTATTCTTCCTAACAGACATGTTAGCGATGTCTTGCCTTTGCTAATGGTAGGTGTGCTTCTCTGGAGCTAGGTTAGGCTCTTTTCTTTAGAATTTTCCTCACCAAAAATCTGCCTCAAGCTTGTTCCAAGTGATCCCAGGCACCAGTTTGAAATCAAACTGTTCCTGAGTAGAAATCAAAACTTCTAAACCTAACCTGAATCTCATATTTTTTCCCCTTCTACTCTACTGATGTCAGCTGAACTGTTTCAGGGACTACGATGACAAGAGAAACACAAACCTTAAATTTTAACCAGATTCTTGGCTTTTGGACTTGACAGGAGCTAATCCTCTACAGAAGAAAATAAAAAGATATTGTGTTTGTTTTGCCTTTGCCTTTCACTTTCTAATCAACACATTGCTTCCACCAGCTTCTGACTTTAAGAATGTTGATTCAAACTAAAGCCTGAATCAGAGAGAGAGATTTCAAGCTTTATCACCCTCTCTTGTGGTTTAACCCCAGCTAGCAGTTAGGACCACACAGACACTTGTGCAGAAGGGTAGGGAGAAGAGAGAGAAAAGCAGGGGAAAAGAAAGGAAAAAAACCTTGTGGGTTGAGATAAAGACAGTTTGATAGAACAATGACAGAAAAAGGAATAATAATAATAATGGTAAAAGAATATACAAGATAAAGTAATACAACACAAGTCACTTTAATCACCCGGTGAATTGATTGCCCAGCTCATTCCGAGCAGTGACTGCAGATCCCCACACCCTGGCCAACCCCCATGTATATACCGAGCATGACGTCTATGGTACGGAATATTCCATTGGCCGTTCCAGTGTTCTGTCTATGCTCCTTCTCAGATTCTATGGGAAGCTGAAAAAAAGTCCTTGAATAGAATAAGCATCACCTAGCAACAACTAAAACAATATGCATTATTGACATTCCTGTCATACCAAATCTGAAACACAGCAACCACTACAAAGAAAACCAACGCTATCACAGCTGAAACCAGACTAGCTAAAAGGGTCCACTTTCCTTCATATATTTTGCCTTCTAAATCAACCTCCTTCTCTTTGCTAGCCCCTCTTCTTTCTTTACTCCTAAAAAAGACAGGGCCCTATATGCCAAAGTGGAGGTAGTAGCTCCATTTCCACTAGGCTTGCTAACCTAATTAGGAAGACTTTAAGCTAGGTTGTTCACAGATGGTGACCAAAGCCTGGGAAGAAGTCATAGTACAAGGAGCAGTGAGGAAACACCCAGGCTACAGCATGACAGGGAAGCTCTCACACATCGCTTGATGGCAGCACAACAGAGAGCCCATCTGGTGCGCCTCTTCACAAAGACATGCAGCTTAGGGAACGAGCAGGAAGGATTGGATGTCCATGCACAGTCATGCTGGAAACTGGTAGGTGGGATCCCATGGGAGGATTCCCTGAGGTAAAGGAGGCCCAAGGCAGCTGGCTGATCATGGTCTGTCTCCTCAGAGCACAGGAACAGTTCACCCTAATGTGCAAGATATCAAAGGTCTCGGGCAGAAGGCTAGCATGGCTGAGCTCAAGCATAAAAAAGAAGTGTTCAGAAAGTGGAAGGGTTACAGCCTACCTGATAGGAATATAGTGACCTTGGCCAGGTATGTAGGGATGCAGTTAGGAGAGTTAAAGCTCAACTGTAATTTAAACTAGCAAAGGATACGAAGAGCAACAAGAATAATTTCTAGAAGTACATCAACAGAAAAAGTATGGCTAATATGGCTCCAACACTCAGTGGGGCTGCAGACCCAATGATCAAAACCACAGGAAAGGCTGAGTTACTTGTGGCCTTTTTTGCCCTGGTATTTACTGGCACAGTTTGCTTTCTGGCCTTCCAGGTCCTTGTGCCAAGTGGCTGAGTACAGGAAAGTGAAGTATTATCTATGGTATAGAAAAACTGAGTCACGGATCACTTAAAGCAACTGAACATGCCTAGAACTGTGAGACCAGATGGTATGCATCCAAGAGTGGTTATAGTGAAGACAGAGCCTGACTCTTAGATATGCACATGACAAGAACAAGAATCAACAGACACAACTTGAAGCATTAGAAATTCTAATTAGATATCAGGAAAAAAAGTTTCCCTCATCCACAGTGAGGGTGGCCAAGCATGGGACAGGTTCCCAGAGAGGTTGTGGCGTCTCAGTCTTTGGAGATATTCAAAACTTGACTGGACACTCCCTGAGCAGCCTGCTCGGAGTTGGCCCTTGTGTGAGCAGGGGATTAGACCAGATGACCTTCAGAGGTCCTTTCCTGCCAAAATTATTCTGCTGTTCTCAATCTCAGTGGGAACTGACTAGGAACTGAGGCTTTCCCTTTGTACTCCCATACTTACTTTCTCTCTTCCCTCTTCTTCTTTTTCCTGAAGTGTGTGTCTTCCCTGATCTCAGTGTATCCAGAATAAATAGTTATTTAGGAAGTCAGTCTGTCACATACCATTAGGAGAGCCACATTTATGTTATTTATAATTAAGTCCAATATGCATCTTCCTTCAAACACTCAAAAATGCTTTTTGAGTGGCTTCAAAGCCAGGTAACTGCTTTTAGGCTTGAATAATGTTCGAGCAATAAACAAATGAGTTCCAATTAACAGTGTTGGTGATGAATGTGGAATTCAGATTTTACTTCAACATTGCTTCGGAATTCATTTTGTTGGGGATTGATTGCATACCATTTCACAGATATTTTTTGAGCTCATTCCAAGTCAGCCGAGGGCTATGTTGTCAGAGCAATATGATGCTGATCCATGACTGAAATATCCTGCCTTTCATATCACGAGTTAGTGGGTAAGAAGCAGGAAAACAAAAAAAAAACAAAAACGAAGAAAAACTCTGTTCCTGTTAGAGGAAACTAGGTCTGGTGGACTTCAGGAACATGTGAAGGTCTCCTTCCCAGCCCTGTAGAGCTGACTGTCATCCCTCTCAGACCACAAAGTTTCTCCTGTTCCAGCCCCATGGATGCAGTGGCTTCCTGTGCCTGAGCCCAGCCAGCAGTGAGGCTGAAAAAAATGAAATTTTGGTTTTAGAGAGAAAACAAACAGAATTATGATGAGAATTAGAGAAATTCTGAGAAGCATCAGCATGACTAACAATTGTCAAAACGAATAGTTATGAAGAGCAGAACCGTTACAAATGTCAACATCATAAGCTTCTAGCCCGAAGATCTTTTTCCACAAGACGGCGGATGCCTGGCAATGAATCATGTTAACAAATACCCCCAAAAGACAGTGAAGTACATGCAGGTAGAAATGAACTATCACTACTGTTGAATATAACTTTTTAAAATGTTGCAAGATCTACTGAACACTTGCATTTAATGTAATTTCAGTCTTTACACAATGATGCAGGTTAAAGAAATAATGTTAGCTTCGCTTCTCAAATAAGATTAAGGCAGGCAAATCCTTTGGTAACCATTTGAACAGGTCAAATGTGAATTAAATCTTTGAGAAGCCTCAGCAGACTCAAGCTAAACAGAATGTTTGTGCATTTATTTAATAAAAAGTATCATCGTATTTTCTCAGCTGTTAAACCTGACCCCTGGTTACCCACTAAACATTATACGGAACTTTTATAAGTTGACTGTTGGACTTTTACAATGATCCATAAGATTCATTAGTTTCCACACAGAGAGAACCAGGAGAAAGTGATATAATCTCAGCCTTTAAGCTCACATGAAATACATTTATCTAGCAACAGAGGAGCATTTTGTGACACTAACTACTGACATTTCCATGCCATTTTTCACTGGCTTTGCCAGGTTTTGTGAAAAGCATCACTTTGGGGGATTTTCTGCTGTTTCTTTGCTGTATTAAAATACAACTTTAAAAATGACTAGTATTCAAGGATATTTGAGAGACGGAGCAGAAGGGGGAAAAAGCATATAAAAACGTAACAAAAAAAGAAATGCTAGGTCAGATATATGAAAGAATGGTGTGACTGGTCACTGTCGGACACAAGTTATTTGGTTTATAGAGCTAACTGGGCCCAGTGCAGCTGTCCTTATGTTCCCATAAAAACACAGCAGGGCAGAGAACAGTAGTAGCTATAACATCATCACATGTTTATCCCCACAAGCAAAAGACATCCACAACTGCAAGACTCATTGGCTCTGTCCATAGCTCCTGCTGTGGCTGTTCGTAAAGACACCCTTAAGACCAAGCTCAGCTACCGTGCATGCTCTACTATGGCCGTGGGCAAGGGTGCAGGCTGAAATGTGCTCCAGGGAGCATGTTGCTGCAGTTGCCTGGTAGGTTAGCAAGCTGCCAGGGACAGATGCACAAGGCTGTCCACCAGCTACCCCAGGCGCTGAAGCCCTTGTGTGGGTAGAGGCAGATGGGGGATGGAGCGAGTAGTGCTGCTAGCTGCTCCTGGGACTGCCTTTATTAGGGAGGGAAGATAAAGGATCACAATTATGGCAGCTACATGATTGTAATAACAGTCTCCTGAGAAGCTGGGGTGGAGAGCAGACTACACATAGTTGTGTAAAACTAGAAAAAAGTGTATGACTCACCCAGCAATAATGTCTTGCCTTGGCACTTCTACAAAAGAAGAAACTTTGCTAATAGTGGTTGGGAAAAAAGAGGAGGTTTTAATTTTGTGTTCTCGCTCTGAATCTGTGTCCCAAAATACTGCTGTCCTGCAATGGATTGTTTCCTTCCCAAGGCAGCGAGAACATACGGCTCTAACCAGCCCTCACCCAAGATGCAGACTACCCCTCCTCCTTCTCCTGTGTTCCAGCAGTGTGGGAGGAAGAGGGCACTGTCCTTCAGTTGGCTCACACCACAGCTGCAGTTCAAGTGCCTGGTCCTGAGCTGGTCTTTAAATAACTGCAGCAGGGAGGCGTTTGTCCTGCTTACCTCCAGCTCACATTAGGACCCACTGCTGATGCTCAAGTGAAGAGAGGGTTGCCTGCAGCAAGGTCTCTGGCACTTTTACAGCAGTGCTTACACGCTCAAAAGATCAACAATAAAAAAGCCTCTCAAAAAAACCTTATGACTGGCAAGTTCTTACAGCTTTTACTAGTAAACTCTTGTGTATCTGAGATCCCTGGCAGAGGCACTAAAATTACAGATGGGGTAAACTTGAGAAATGAAAAAAAACCCCACCCAACAAGTGAATCCTTGGTGGCATATGTTGACTACTTAACCAGATAAGATTATCCAGTTAAAGATGGGTTCTTAGATTAGTTGGTCTGAGCTGGAAGGTAACTTGGGTTAAGGTGCTGTTATATGCTTTCTCCATCCTCTACTAGAAAAGGTCTTTCTAGAAGGCTTGCAGGACTCGCTAAAGGTTTTGAGCTGCTTTCACATACCTTGTAAAGGTGAATATGATCATATATCTCAGAGTACTCCTCCTTTTACTTGCATTTGTATTTACGTTGTTTCTACATTTATATACCATTACACTTGTTTACTGTATCATTACCAAAGTTAGACTTCGTAAAATATTTGGTGACAACACAGCCTGATGGCACCAGTGTTTCATAAGAACATGGAATGGTAAAATATCACTCATGCCTCATCTAGCTGTGTACTAATTGAACATATTATTGCAATACAAGTTACCATCCTGTTAACAAAACCATATGCTGCCTTGTATGTCTACAGTCCTACAGGAACTTCTATCATCCAAACATACTTCTGAACCAGTAGTATTTCTTGGGCACTGAACTGCTTATGGCTTACCAAACTTTAAAATAAACATGACCGGGAAAGTAATTGAACATCCAAGACAGCTGTGCCAGAACGTCCCAAATTACAGATCCCCCTTGCTTGTAGGGCCCTGGGGTTGCAACCAGCCTGACTCACTGTTTTCTTTCCCCAGGAATTTTCCGAGTTATAGCTAGTGCTTCTATCAAAGGCAGTAGGGTTAGAGATGCACCACCTCTCATTATTTGCTGTTGATAGCAGAGTGAGTGCAGCACTGACCACGTTGTGGTGGGTTAAACTTGGCTGGCTGCCAGATGCCCACTAATGCTCTCTCACTCCCCCTCCACTGCAGGACAGAGGGAGACAAGAAGATGAAAAAACTCGTAGGGAGATTGCTTACTAATTACTGTCATGGGCAAGACAGACTCGAATTGGGAAAGATTAATTTAATTTATTTCCAATTAAAAATAGAGTAGGCTGGTGAGAAGCAAAGACAAAACCTAAAACATCTTTCTTTCATGAACACCATTCTTCCCAGGCTCAACTTCAGTCCTTCATTTCTGACTCTTCTACCTTCTCCCCTCATAAGTAATGCAGGCGGGATGGAGAATGGGGGTTGCAGTCAGTCCATAACCCGTTGTCTTTATTGTTCTTTCCTCCTCATGTTTTTCCTCTGCTCCAGCGTGGGGTCCCTCCTGTGGGATACGCTCCTTCCTGAACTTCTCCAACGTGGGTCCTTTCCATCCATGAGCTGCAGTTCTTGAAGAATTTCTCCAGCATGGGTCCTTTTCATGGGGTACAGTCCTTTCAGGAATGGATTGCTCCGATATGGGTCCCCTATGGGCCACAGGTCCTGCCAGAAAACTTCCTGTGTGGGCTCCTCTCTACAGGCCATAGTTCCTGCCAGGGTTTTGCCCTGGTGTGGGCTCTCCATGGGCTGCACCTTCCTCCAGGCCATGTCAACCTGCTGCTTCATGGGGTCCTCCAGGGGCTGCAGTGGGGATACCTGCTCCACCATTGTCCTCCACGGGCTGCAGGGGAATCCCTGCTCTGGTGCCTGGAGCACTTCCTCCCCCTTCTTCTTTACTGACTGTTCTGTCTGCAAGGCTGTTTCTCTCACATTTTTCTCACTCCTCTCATAGCTGCTGTGCAGTGTTTTTCTCCCTTTCTTAAATATGTCATCACCGAGGCACTACCAGCATTGCCGATGGGCTCAGCTGTGTCCTGTAGTGGGTTCATTTGAGCTGGTTGGAACCCTCTGTGTCCAGCCCGATTCCTGGTTTCTTCTAACACAGCCAATCCCTGCAGCACCCCTGCTGCCAAAATCTTGCCAGGTAATCCCTGTACACTTCCGTCCTGAACCCCTGGGAGCGATGAGGTGAGCTGGTCAGGAGCCATAACAGTAAATAGAAACAGGATCCCCAGGAACATCGGTTAATCTGATTATTAACATGAAGCCTAATGTGGAGATGAAGAACAGGACCTTCAAAACACCAGTGAATAAGCATCCTAATGGGTTACCTCACTGGAAGTTTTGCTGGGCTGTTACTTGGCAGCATCATCAGCTCTGGAGACACGTGCTAGTGTCTCTTGGGAAGCCAAGTCGGCTAATCCCTGCCATAGGAAACAGCCCCTACTATGTCTCTGGAAGCTCTCAGGCTCTCATCTGTACCCATAAAACTGATGCTGAGAAAGCTGAGTGGGAGCCAGTGCAGACTGATTGTGACTCATACGGCTAATGAGCAGATGACCAGGTGTGGTGCTGTTTTTTCACTACTCAGAACCCCATGTATACCCAGACAGTGATGGAATTTGGACTTGCCCACCTCCTTCCCCAGCCCCAGTCCTCTCACTCAGGCAGATTATTACTCATATTTTCTGTTTTCTCTTTTTTCAAATGGAGCAATTAAAATATGTATTCATCTAATGTCTCCTGTTTTGTCAAAATTCTTCCATGGATCTCTTTCTCCTTGTGTTAAAAGACCTCTTGTTGGCCTGGAGTGCTGTAAGGCTCTGCCGGCACCTTCTGCTCTACAGCCCAGGTATTCCTATTTGCCTCCTCTGTCTCCTTCCTCCCCCCTCCTGGTAGTAAGCCCCCCTCTTTGCCTCTCACAGCCGCTGGCAAGATTGTGCACAGTTCAGCTGTGAAGTCTAAAGTTCATTCTTTTCAGAGTATATCCAAGGCACTCCTCAATCCATGCAGACACTAGTAGCCTCTGCTGTAGTTGCTGTTGCAGCTTTAGGGGCACCGATGAATCTGTTGGTTAGCTGCGGACTCTGGTATGTGCTGAAGGAGTTGGGTAGCTTGGAGAGGTCAGTCCTGGTGAGCCAAGCAATTAGTGTGATGTAGTGTGGAATAATCTGGCCTCAGTCTGCCTAGGCTCCCCACATGGAAAGACACAGACTACACCAGAGTGTGACTGAGAGCAACCTCATCTTGTGAATGTTCCTGGCAATCGCCTCTCCTCTGTTGACAGTAAGTAACACTCTTTCTAACTTGACCATTGCTTTAATAGGGAGTGGGAAGGTGGGAGCCAGATAAGAATACAGTAGAGCTGGAGAGCAGAGTAAGGGTGAGAAAAGAAGAGTTGCAGATAACATACCAGTGTTATTCTGGAGGTATGCATTAACTGCAGCAAGTCACTAATAGCACAAAGCGATAACAGCGAAAAGAACTTGTAGACAGATTTTAGTATTTTTTCTTCACACATCTTTATAAGCTGTTCATTTCCTGATCAGCAGAAAAGAGTAGCATGGAAAAAGCTGCAGAAAAGCAAAATATCTTTTGGTTAGCTGGATTGCATTTTTGCCTGAAGCTTTCTATATTCCTTCAGAGTCATTGAGCAACGGCTGCTGAACTGCCAGTGGAAGTATTTATTGCTATCCTGTATATGTCACTGCCCTGCTGCCAGTGGCATGTGTTCTCATCAGTCAAACAGAACTACCCAACGTGTTTGATTTACTGTCACTGAATCAAATCTACTTGTGGGTTTCCATAACATAAAACATTTTGCTAGAGATTAATTCCCTGATTTGCATGTTGCTCTCGGGAGCTATAACATTATTTTACTTGACGGATTCATTTTGAAGTCAAGAAAGATGCAACTTGATTTTTACTCTGTATTCAAGGTGGGGTCTTGCTCTTTGTTATCTGACCTTTATATTAACTCTTCCCCTTGTCAATCTCAGAGGCATTACTTGTATTTGTGTCTGCTAGTGGAAGATTAAGTGATTTCAGCTCAGTCAGGACAGTATGAATAGACTCTCAGAACACCTGGTGAATGTACTAGAAAATACCATCCTTCTGATCTTGCATTGTTGCCTTTTCTCAAGCTTGCTGCTGTGAACCTGCTAGAAAATAAAATTGTGTTTGTTCACTGACATCTGTTTCAATTTATACTCCACTTGGATAAATGCCTACAAAACTGATCACTTCTAAGGAAGGTTATGTATGGTACAAAGGTTGTTAACTTACTGTAATGTTGGTTAAATCATATGAAATTCAAAATATTTTGGACTGTTAACTGGAATTTTCCGCACATAAGGAAAATACTTATTTTTTAAAAAAAGTTTATAATCTAATTCTCTTTTAATACTCATAACCTATTGCTATCTGGGATGGTTGCCAAAGCAATGATTCATAACTTCTCAATTAACGCAGGTAAACACTGGATTAAATTTGGTTTGGTAAAACCAACATTCTTGCTTGAGCTATCAAAATCATTTAACTGGGTTTCTTTCATTATAGATGTTACAAGGGCTGCTGATTTTTATCTTGCTCACAACTTTGTGAACCTGATATTCTTCACTGGTATCAGTTTTATCACAGACTAGAACAGATTAAAATTCATATTATAGCAGTACCGCACTGGTCAAAGGAAACTTTGATTTCAGTGGGAATGAGGTAATACAGTCATGAAGCAGGTCTCAGTGTCTGATTAATCCAATCAGTGCATCATTTCCTTTCAACATCTTCTAATGCTTTCCATGCTATGAGAGTTTGCCCCAACAAAATCAGCAGAATAAAATAAAAACACTGGGGACTCCATTCAGTCCCACACATAAGGTTCCCAGAAGGGTCTAGCCTGACTTCTCACTAGTGGTCCAGAAGGCACAGATTTTCTGTAGGTCTTGTGCTATATCCACTAGTCTCATGCAGATATGTCAGATACCCCAGGACACCTGAAATGGCTCTAGGAGCATGTGCTTGGGCAACTAAGCCCCTGAGTTAATCTATGTAGGACATGGGGTCTGGAGAACTATGCAGTTAACAGCTATATCTAGTAAGCTGGAAAGCTTTTCCAAGACCTTTGCCTGTACTGAACAGGGATTTCATTGCCCACTTTTGAGTAACTGGTGACATCAACGGTACCAAAGACATACTTATGAGACTGGCACATGTGACACAAGGCCTCCTGGGGACCATTGCTCTTCTGGTTGGTGTGCTGGGGTGGCAGGGTGGCTCAGTGGCACCAGGTGCTTCTGCATAGGCAATTGACTCCAGTCCTAGATCTCTGTTGGCCATTAAAGCAACTAACTTACTCAGTGCACAGGTATGCATCTAAACTTAGACACCTAAACGATACCTGCCCAGTTTGCAGCTGAATCAAGGTATTAGCAAGAAAAGCTAAATGTTGGTCTTAGGGATTTCCATGTATCTATGCCTAGAAATGAGGGATATTTTTGGAAGTGACATCTTCCTAAGATCACTTTTGAGACAGCACTGTCTGCTAGTGTCTGTTGCCAATATTGTTGGGATATTATGTCATGTGAGAAAAAGGAATTCCTATCACAGAGTTAAAGATTACAGTCATTCTTTAGTAGAAAGAGCTGGAGCCCAAGATTTTTTGGCTTTTTTTTTTTTCATATAGCAGTGCATTTTTCAAAAATAATGAAATGAGTTCACTGTCTGCAACTACTTCATATTTTAGTAGTTTTCTCTTAATTAATATGGTACAGCTAGATTCTGTGTTGACTGGTACACAGATGTTGCCACTGAAAAATAGGTATTGGACAGTGTGATTAATGAAGGCAGCATCCCTTTGCTGATACAGACTTTGCCTCATTTGCTCTGAGTTCAAAGCAGGTGAATGACAGAGCTTTCATACTGAAAGCTCTTATAGGACCATGTTTAGTGGTGTGTTTTGAACACAAAGTTGTTAATCAGTTTCATGTTTTCATCAGCAAGGTTAATTAAACACCTTGTGAGATTAGATGCAAGCTTGTAGCCCATCTTTCTTTAGAACAGGAAGAGACACGCTTGGAGTTTATCTCCAGCTGAGGAGAGTTTAACTCAAATTCTATTCACTTAACATACTTAAATCAATTTCTCCAAAAAATCCCCTAAACCACGTGTGTTTCAGATTGCATTTCAGATGTGTGCATGGCATCAACTCACTAATCTTTTTCCCAGAGTTATATCTCAGGGTCTTTTTCTCAGATTTGTGTTGGAAGATGATTTTGGTATTCTTTGACCAATGCACAAAGATCACTAAAACCTTCCTTGCCTTCCTGCTGTCCTCATTTTCTTTGAAGACTGCAACTAGAATGTTCCCCTTTTAAGACCTTGTCTGCTGTTGAAATTAGCTAGGGTGTTAACTGAGGCAAATTCAGAAGCTCACAGGAATAGCCACAATTTGAAATAGTTTAAAACAAGATTGAAACATAGCACTAGAAATGCTAGATTTTCAGAGGCAATACACTATATTTGTGCATATGGAGAGGGGATGGAAAGAAAACGAGTTAATCTAATATTGTGGAAATATCTGAAAAAATAACACATGAATATATCACTAAAATATTCTAAAGATTTTGGAGAAAGAGCTAATTGAAAATAGTAATAATTTGTCTAACAGATGCTGTCCTTCTACAGAAATCGTATATTTAGGACTGTTCCATTTTTCTGTTCTGGCAAATTTTTGGCAGGGCTTCTGATAAAGCTTTGTGGCAGAATATACTTTTCAATGCAGTGTGCCACCCCAGCCTGAGAGGAATTGTGTCTCCCATGACAGAACAGTGCACGTAATCCCTTTGACCTCCCTCTCACATAACTGAAATGCAGTGTAAAGCAACCTTGTGTGAGCTTATGCTGCTAAGATAATCACATGCCTGTGGTGGGTTGGGATGTGTTAAACAGTTTTATGATAGAAGAAAAACTGCTGATGAAATTCAATTAACTTTGTAGAGTAAAAGGAAAACAAGAGCAATGGACTATAGGAATATACTCTGGGAAAGCGTTACTAGCCTATATAAAATACAGAACACAGATGACAAACTTTTCCACATGGGCGAGCGCCAGACTTAATGAATCTAACTAATCAGAAGGATGATGTTTAGTGAGAGAGATGTAGATGGATGAAACACAGTTGGAAGGTATACCGCTTGCTTGGCGCACCTGGGCATACAGAAATTAAACAGCTTAAAACTCTTCAGAGAACAATAGAAGGAGGGATAAGGAAGAATAAAACAAGAAAGAAGAAATAATTTATTCTTGTTGTTCCAAATGGAGAGCAGGCAAGAAAGCTGTTCCCTGAAGGAGAGAAAGAAAGTGTGAAAGAACAAAGCCGACTTGGGTGACATGGAGAATGAAGCTGACTGAATTTTGATGTTAAAGCCACAATACTGTTCCGAATGTCCCTGAACTGATATTTTCTTCATTAAATTCTCACCTTAGGGTGAATACTTGGCCCCGTGGAAACCAATTTGAGTTTTGTCAATGACTTAAACAGGACAGGCTTTCCATCAAGCACATACAGATTCCTCTGTGTTTTTCCCTAGCACTCTGCTGTTCTGTATAGCTCTGTTACACATGATATAGCTCAAACTTTATGGAACACTCTAAATATTAACTGGTACTAAGAATCTTTAAATCCTCATACTACTCTGAGTACCCGATGCTGTTTAGGTGAAAGAAGTCATGACATTACCATTGGAGTGGAGGTCAGCCCCAGGGTTACTACAGTCACTGACTTTTCCCCTCACCACCAGGGAAGAAAAAGCTCAGCCCCAAAACAACAACAAAACTCCTGAACAAACACTTTTTATGTTCTCACTGAGCGCTGTGGGAACAGAGTCCAGGCTGTGTGGGAGTGAGGGAAGGAGACACACTGCACGACTGGAGTTTATTGGTCTACCATTACTTAGATTAAACTTCTCCCCACTACCCCCCTTCAATCTGGAGGGGCACAGTGCAGAACCAAGTAAGTGTAGCTTTCCCATAACCACATTGTTTTGAACAAGAAACGACTGTGGGACATTTGGAAAGAGTCACTATCAGGCTGAACAGTATTGGAAAAGGCAGTAAACATTGAACCCTTCCTAGTACAAGACAGGTAGAAGCTGATAGTGAGGCCAATGGCTAGAGAAATTTCAGAATTTCCTTTTCAGAGAAGGTGTCATGATCATGAATGTGATCAGGCAACCTGTTACCTCAACACCTTTTTAAGCCAAGTAGGCAAATCAACGTCTCAGACTGGTGATGTTTCAGTAGCTCTAGGTTGTTCCAAGAACAAATAGATCTGAGTATAGATTTTGCCTTTACTTAGAAGACGAATAATAAGCAAATAGGAAAAACAACCAAAGTGTGTGCAGAGATGCCCCTATCCAGATCTAAGAAAAGGGAATGCATGGGAATCTAGAAGTAGCCTTACTACCTGTGTAGAGTTCTTGTTAGCAGAAAACCTGTTTGGCTTACTTTTAACTTAGAAATGGTTGTGTTTTACTGCTGTGTACTGGGTTTACATGGCAAGGTTTTGGTAGCAGGGGGGCTACTGGGGTGGCTTCTGTAAGATGCCAGAGGCTTCCCCCATGTTGGATGGAGCCAGTTCCAGCTGGCTCAAAGACGGACCCACCGCTAGCCAAAGCTGAGCTCATCAGCTATGGTGGTAGCATCTCTGTGATAACGTATTTAAGAAGGGGTAAAAAATGCTGTGCAACAGCAGCCAGGAGAGAGAAGTGAGAACATGTGAGAGAAACAGCCCTGCAGGCCCCAAGGTCAGCGAAGAAGAAGGAGGAGGAGATGCTCCAGGTGCTGGAGCAGAGATTCCCCTGTAGCCTGTGATGAAGATCATGGTGATGCAGGCTGTCCCCCTGCAGCCCATGGAGGTCCATGGTGGAACAGATATTCAGCCTGCAGCCCATAGAGTACCCCACGCCAAAGCAGGTGGATGTGTCCTGAAGGAAGCTGTGACCTAGTGGAGAGCCCACGCGAGAGGAGGTTTTCTGGCAGGACCTGTGGCCCTGTAGGGAACCCACGCCGGAGCAGTCTGTTCCGGAATGACTGTGCCCCATGGAAAGGACCTATGCTGGAACAGTTCATGATGGACTGTCTCCCATGGGTGGGACCCCACACCGGAGCAGGGGAAGAACAGGAAGAGCAAGGAGTGGTAGAGACAAAGTGCTATGAAGTGACCACAGCCCCCATTCCCCATCCTCCTGCACTGCTCAGGAGGAGGAAGTAGAGAAACCAGGAGTGAAGTTGAGCCCAGAAAGAAGGGAGGGGTGGGGGGAAGGTGTTTTTAGATTTGTTCTTATTTCTCATTATGCTGCTCTGATTTGATTGGTCATAAATTAAATTAATTTCCCAAAGTCGAGTCTGTTTTGCCGGTGATGGTAACTGATAAGTGACCTCCCTGTCCTTATCTCAACCCACAAGGTTTTGGCTGTATTTTTCTCCCCCCACCTTGTCGAGGAGGGAGTGATAGAGCAGCTTGGTTGGCACCTGGCACCCAGACAAGGTCAACCCACCACATACCTGCATACTAAAATTTTAACAGTAATTTCTGAGGCTGGCACCATTTTTTATTTTGGTTTCTGAAGAAAGAGAAAGGATCTTGCGACAATCTCTTTATAGCTTATTACCCACACATAGCACAGACGAACAGAAGGAATTCCTAAAGCCTCTATGTGGTTTACAGTAAAGGAGTCTTTCTTCATATCTGTATAGGAACCTGAAGTGACCAATTCAGTGATGTCCTCTATTGGGAATATAGTGTAGAATATGGCCTGTGACAAACATTTCTGGAAGTGTGAGTTGTTACCCATGTGTCAAAGTAGGAGATGACCATATCTCAAAACATGGCATCGACCTTATCAACTGTGCAGCCTGTCGTGTGGTGGCAGTTCAGTAAAACTCTTCTTTAAAAGTCCCTAGATTCACCCTTCCAGGACCTGTGTGTTTACCTCTGGAGTTCTTCCCATAATGACAGTAGTTTCTTTGTCTTAGACTTGTTGCCATTACCTTATGGTGTTTCATATTTTCAACTCAGTTTGATTTATCAAACTGTCTGTCTATACAGTGAGAGCAGACAGATAGATGCCATAGGGAACTGATCTCCTTCAAAATGACAGTGTGTCTATGATCTCTGATTATAGCCCCAGATGTCAACAACAAATATAGCATAAAGATATTCCGAAGAAGAAAAAGGAACTTGCAAGTGTTTTCTTTTATAGAAGTCTCACAAAAGCACGTCTCTCTAAGCCGAGCAACAGATGCTTTATTGGCAGGCTGCCATGTTGACAAACTGTCATTGAGTCTTGGTAGAAGATATTCCTCTGTGGTATACATTGTCTGGTACATCTGCGGTTGCTCATAGGCCCAGTATGGATTGTCTCATTAATTATTATATATTATAGACAAAGAACTTGGAGGAAGAAAAATCTTACAGCAATGTAAATCTTCTGCATGTAGAATTGAAAAACTTTTATAATGTCATAGCTTTTAAATGTTTCCAAAGTAGTCCTTAATACTGCTGAATAGCCAATCTCAGGAACAGTTTATTAATATGCATTTTATGAAGTTTTCAGGGACTGACAAATATAGGTATACCATTAGCTGTTTTTCTGCACCAATTATAACAAAAATTTCAACAAGTTTAAGGTAATGATTTGTGAAGGAATATATTTAGAATTTCTTTGTCCAAAGGATCCCAGATTTACTCTGGAAGGTGGATGTTGTAATTTATTGTGACAAATCAGTTTTCAAAACAGATTATGTATTGATGTGTATTTTTGAAGAGTCTGAACACTAAACTCATGTCCTGGCATACCGGCATCATTTGGAGCAAGCCATTCATTTGTCCTTGGCCTCAAAAAATCATACCACTTTTAAATAAGAATAGCAACAGACAAATTTGCAGGTTGTGTATTATTTTGTCTTAAGAAATTCTGTTCTCTGGGCCAGACCTCCAAATGGTAACCCTTTCTGGTTCCTAGAATCAAGAGGAACACGGAAACATCTACCAAGGGAAGAAACTGAACTCTTGTTCAGGGTTGTTAGTTAGGGCCTATGCTACAGCCTATGGTCCAGAGCTGTTCACTAACTCTCAGGTATACTACTGCTCTGGAGCGGTGAACACACAGATTTAATGCACAACATGTAAACCTGGGCCAGTCATTGTATGGATGAAATTCATTGTGCTGTAATGTAACCACCTACAACCTGTGTAGTCTACACTGCACATGCCTAGCGGTAGATGAGACAACCCTGTCACCTATGATTTTACTCTGGATTAGTGATTTCAGTTTGGGAGTGCAATGGTAGGACAACTGTAGCCTGAGACATGCAGAAAACCTTACGAGGGTTGGGCAATGGTAACTAGTCTTTGTTTAAAAAATTGTATCGCAGTATTTACATGAGCTCAAAAGAGCTTTACCTAATGCACACCTTGTTTCAGAGTCCTCCAAGACATTATAATTACGTGAAAAGATCTGGAATTTCAGTGGCTGGCTGCCAGGATCTTCAAAGGATCCTGCAAGCCTGACTATTCAACTCCCATTAGAGCTGGTATAATTTGGGTACTTATCTCTCTCTGTTTTCTTTGAATGTTCCAGATACTTTGCTTCTTAACCCCTCACTGTTACACTTCCCCCAGGATGCATGCTTGTAAGAGCTAGGTAGAGAGCTGGCCTTCTAGAGATTGAAGCTCTTTTTTTTTAGATAAATGTTGAGTGAGTAAGTTTTGATAACTAATTGATACAAGCAAAGTCCAAACCGTATTTCCCCCCCTGCCTCGCAAACCTATAGGGTCTTTAAACCATTGGTATTTTTATGCAAAAAAAATTTATGCAAGACATATCAAAGGACCTTGAAAGGATGGATGGAAAGATTCCTGCATGTTGTGTGTCTTTTTTAGTGTTCAAACTCTTTCCTGGAAACAGCATCGCATCTATAACACTTCAAAGAGATGCTGGGGAGAGACCTATGGAGTCTCCTCCCTCTGAAGTCTTTGAAGGACTGAGAACTGTTTTCAAAAGAGAGAAATCTGATGTTGCAAAACCAGATTTTAGGGGCTGTATTCTGATCTTAGTTTTATTAGTGTGTATAGGTGGGTAGATATTCACAGAGGCAATAAAGCATCTCTATAATTACTCTACTGTAACTAAGATCAGATTGTATATAAACTTACTTTCAAGCAGGCTATGGATAACTTCAAAGTCAATTTAAAAACCAGCTAGTTTTTCTCTACTGAGACTAGCTCTCCCTCCAGTCACCAATAGAGACAAAGGCAGATCTCATGGCTGGGGTAAAATTTTAGAGTGACAATGTCCGTGCACACCAAATGATCAAGGTTATCGGTACCTTAAAGCTCTGTAATGCATGCTGTTCATTTTTAGGTTAATTAAACTGAATAAAAAACATTACTACATTTGAAAATATCCATTTGTTTGTTAATGTTAATTTCTTTCATAAAACTGGATGTTATTCAAGCCTGTAAATCTGTTGGACTAACATGGAATTGTCAAAATATTCAGTGTCAATGTAAACATGTTTGTATAATAGATACTGAGCAATATCACAGTGTGGTTGTGTGGATTTCTTTTAGCTTTGCCTGATCGATTTCGTAAGAGCCTGATGACCTGTCTTGTGCTCTAGGGATGGTTTTTCAAATGAGTTCTGACATAAAATGTCACAGATGGGAATACAGAGTTGCCAAACAATCTGATCACGTTAAAATAAAAGGGGGAGCAAGGGGAGTACCCACACAGCTTTCATTAGGGTCTATACATAGCTACCTAACTTAGGAGCCTTGAGTCATGGTCACTGGAGAGAAAAAGGGGATCTGTAGGATGACTCAGGACCCGTGTGTGGCAGTAGCTGGGTCTTATCTGCATCTCTGAGATATTCTTTGGAGAGACCTGTTTCCACAGACATAGCTTTGGGGAACAGAGGCTACTAACTGAGGAACCTCAGGCATATTGTTTGTTTATACCTTTTCAATAATCCTACTCGTTTCCACTTTATACCTTATTTTATACCTTTTTATACCTTTTTACTTTTATTTATTTTGGTACTTTTGTCACAAATTAGCAACCTAAACACAAATGAATTTGAGGCAGAGAATGATTTTGACTTCAAAGCCCAAATTGATTTACTTCTTGTGAAATCAAAAGCCAACTTACTCATTTGTTCCTTAGTCTGCGAGTGTGCAGTTTAGTTTCATGTACTGCCATTTGGTGGCTTTTCAAAGATGTCATTGGAAGGTGCTTTTGGGGAAAGTTCACAGCTTGGAAACTCTCAAAATCTGGAATAAAAGTCTTTGGAATAGATAAATAAGCTCTGAAATCTTGACTTTGTGGAAAAGATACTGGGACCCATGCTGTTGCTTTCTGCTGGGAGTCTGTGCCTGGGATAGCAACTCAAGCTTTTGAACAGAGGGCTTCAACCTATATAATACCCTTCCTGTAGCTGCAAAAAAGAGATTTTCCCCTGTGTAAAAATACTGTGGCTGTAAATGTCTTCAAGAGTATGGTTTGTTTGCAGGCAAAACACATACTGAGAGATTGATAGCACAAGCCATCTACCCAAAGTGCTTCTATTCGCCTGCCATTCCTTTATTGCTGACATAATAGAAGATAACTGACTTCAGTGCAATTTGGAAAGAGACAAACTGGCAGAAAGGTGTCTTGCTTCATGGAGCCCAGGGTACTATGTGCATTTCAACCAAATGCTTTACATGTCATGGCAAAGCAGATGACAAGCAGGTCTGGTTCACCTTCAATTATTTCTCATATATTTGTTGCAAGAACTTTGCCCATCAGTAGGAATAATTTAGGATTATTTACAATGGTTTCTTCTGATTAGATCAAATGTCTAAGCAAAGCAAGTTGTGTCTGCCGGAGTGAGAAAGCAGTGATGGATTCCAGCATTTCTGTACAAAAGGTCCTGCTCTGCTGAACAAATTAGAAAGCAAACATCAGGCAGCAGTACCTTTTCTCTGAAATTCCAGGCAAAGTGCAAACCTATTATTCATAATAATAATAATAAATAATAATAAATAATAACGATAAAACTAAATTAATAAATTAAAACAATTTCCTATTTATTTTTTTCAGGGAGCATACCCTTCTCCCTGGACAACATTGCTGACTTATCTGTACGTCCTTGCTGTGCTGCTGGTGCCTGCTTTCCATGCACGCTGCAGTGTGTAAGCAGAACTCACTAACTTGTTTTTTATCCATCTCCCAATACAGCTTTTCTGCCTGCCACATTCAAGACTGCAGGCCCATTTCGCACGTGCCAGAATTTCTGGGTGATGCTTTCCATTATTTCATCTTTCTGTTGTGCAGAGGGACCGTATGGTTTCTCACAACAATTCTGAATGAATGGCAACTGTTAGATCTGCCATCGTCAGTGGGGTTCTGCATAAGCACTCCGCATAACGATGGCTACAGGAGGGGAAGAGGAAAGGAAAAAGTTGGACTAGATTCAGATAATTGTCCAAACAATATCATGTCAGGTTGTATAGTCATTTAAGAAGAGCAGTTATCCAGACTATTTGCCCTTGTAAATACTCTGTATTAGTCAGCAGATGGCATTCATTGTACATTAACTATTCCACCAATATTACCACAAGTACTTTAAAACACAAAGCATATGGTTTCCTCAAAGAGACACATTATTTCCTCATTTGCAGTTCAGTGTTAATTGTGAACTATTTAGTGACAAAGAAAGAAAGTAATTTTTCATCCCCATTTACTTTGAGTAACAGATTTAATAGACTCTACCATTGTGCAAAATGTAAATAAGATCCATGGTGGCAAAAGGGTTTTCAGGGTACAAAAGCCAAGAAAAGGTCACACATTGGCTTTTGGCAGGAAACTCGACATCACTGCTGAACCATTTTGGATAACACTAATTGAGAGGTCCCAGCAAAGTGCCAAAAGGGGAAAATATCTCTTTACTCCCCTCATCATGAGTTCAGAAAGCCAAAAGCTCACTTAAAATGGTTTTGAAATATATTTTTTGCTTTTTCATTGTTAATGCCGGCCCAAACTGGAATGGTGATGGCATACCCCAACCTCATAAAAGTGCCGATGATCTGCCCAGACTGTCCTTTCAGTATCTCTGGGGAGGAGCCTGGCCCTTCCACACAGCCCTGATGCACACGCTGTTCCCTGGCATGCCTTGCACCTACACTCATACCCATCTGTCTAGATGGCACAACGCCTGCTCGTAAGGTGTCGTATCAGTTCCAATAGGGCACAAGTGCCAATTAAAGATTGCTTTGCAGCTAGAGTGGAGAATGTGAAAAGTGTCATTTTCTTTTACAAGGGGAATGTCCTAGTGGAAACTAAAGCTAAAATGAAGGTCATGTGCTTCAGTCCTTATGATCACAGTTACTAATATTATTTGGAGACTTGAAAGGCAAAATTTGCATGACAGGAAATTTGCAAAAGCCTCATCTATTTTCACTGATTTCATGAATGAATTTATGATACTTTATAGTTTCATTTTTCAAGGATGAATACAGAAATAATTTTGCAGGTGATAATTTAATATAGTAATACAAACCATTAAGCACACACACACGTGTATATATATGTATTTATGTGCATACTTGATTTATTTCCCTTTTTCACACCCCCTGCTATTTCATTATGCAAATTCTAGTTTTAAATAATAATAAGCAACTTCAGCTTGTTCATGATGCAAATTCTGCAGACTGTACATGCTTTCAACCCATTCACTGAATACTGCACTCATGGAAATGGTTAAACTTGAACAAGCATTACCAGGAATATATTCATTTAAAGTAGAAGAATATGTATTCCAACAGCTTTCTCTCATCCTCATTTTTCGTCTTCTAATTGCTGTTTGTGAGCTTCCTTAGACAGAATTATAAGTGCACCTGCTTAACAGAGGATAAATTCAGCTACTTTTTCATTTAACGGATCCTGCATGGAAGTCTGAAGTACAATAGGATTTAGCTATCACATGCTCTAATCCACTATTAGGCAGCTCAGTGTAACAATGAGGAGACAAAGAACTGTCCTAAATGGTAGTAAGCTATCAAAAATACCAGTAACCTACATCCACAGAGATGTCATTACAACATTTAGTTGCCAAATACCCTGGGTTCTGGCATGATGCTCTCAGTATGCGTGAGAGCCAGCTATGTATTTGGGAGTCAAGCTTGACAAGTTTGGATGGTACACAGGTGGGTACTTTACTTCCATAACACTTTTTTCTCAGAGCAAAATGACCGTGGTATTGCATAGGAGAGCTCCTTCCTGCCCATCCTTCTCCACCCTGGTAATGGAAGAAAGAGGTGAAGCAGCTCACGTGAGCACAGAGGAGTACACATGAGGATTGCTATATTAATGATTTCCTCACAGGGAAAACTTCTTCTCTGCTGAACTTAATATTTAGCATCTGGGCAAAAGTGTCACCAAATCACTTGCTGTTTTTTTAGAAAGTGGCAGTTCTTTAAGAGGTAGCTTAGTTAATAGCTATATGCTTGTCCTGTATTTCCAAAGAATTTTGCCTATGTCCATAGTAAGCTTTTCATTTGTAATCATATAAAATGTTTCCTACACTGAGGGAAATACAGACAAATCTCAACAAGTGTATGTCTAAAAGGGGACTTCTTAGCCTGTAAGAGGGAATCTCAGAGCTTTTACCATGACCCGTGCTATTTTTCTGAATTGAAATGGGAAAATTTTTAACTGCATGTACATGACATCTAGGGTATACGTACTTCATGGTACTGACATATCGACAGCTTCTCTCCAGGTGAGGAGATACAGAATATTTCAGGTCACTGACTCAAATGTATTTCAGACCTGTTCAGTGAGCCATGAAAATTCAGTCAGTGTGATCACCGGTTGTTGATGTCCCCCGTCACAAACAATAATTACAGCGGTGGCTACTGTGACCAGCTGGAAAATGCCATCCAAGTTAGGGGGAAGCAGGTCCTCCAGGGGTAATGCCACTGTGGGTTTATTTATTGAAGACTCCTTGTTCCGGCCTGAGCCTAAAGATGTAGGCTAATCCTTTCTTTATTGTCATTTTACATTTGAGATTATTATCTCTGTAAGTCGATTCCTCCCACACAGGGCATAAGGTGAGATGTGTCTTTATGGTCTGTAATTACTGGGGATTGGAAATGGAGCGAATAAAGCCAAAAGCATCAAAGACTGTCAATTGAGACAGGGGGAATTTTTGTGTCCCAAATCAGTTTTAGGCTCTGCAGGTTCCAAGAACATAAGTTATGACAGAAAGAGAAAAGGGCCATCTGGTCCAATTTGTCTGCATGTTTGTGCTGTTCTAAATCCCAGCTCTTCGTTTATTCTCCAAATTCCTTATTTTCCTTCCCTTCCACAGATACCATTTGATATTTATCAGACTGTACAACTGTTTGCTTTCATCATTTTCCTAGGTGTTTTTGAAATTGTAAATGCGACCTCAGTGCCACATTCTCCTCTGCTGTGTTCCACCTGTGTTTTGCTTTTTGTTCCTGTTTTTCAGTTGTTAACTAAAAGCTTCTACAAAGCTTTTTGCATATTACTGGTGCAAACTACCTTAATACACATTATTGCTCAGTCTGTCCTAAGATTTTGTAAGCTTTTGTGACAAGATCTTTCAGCCTGATCTATTTTCTGTAGCTATAACTCAAAGGACTTTGTTGGAACAGTACATTTTATTTCGTTATATTCTATTTATTCCAGCTGGCTGTTATTATATTACAGACATCAGTACCATGACCTATATTCAAAAAGACCACTTTTGAAATGGAATGATGAACGTCTTGATATTACTAGAAAGCAACGTGTTTACAACTACGTGGTCTCCACACCACTCACATTCCTCTCATTATCTTGACACAAAATCCGTCATTTCAGAAGCTCCAGATGCAAGCTTGGCTCTGGGACTATGATAGAAATGTCTGAACTTAGGAATTTCTGAACTTCTAAAGCAGCCAGATTCCATGAAGACATCCTTGAAGGCAATCAGACTGCAAAAAGCTGAATATTATGGGAACATTAATACAAGGTAAGGTGATGGACGATTCACATCTTTTGAAATTAATGTTGCCATCATGGGGTTCAGGCACTGTGTACAACAAATCTCACAGGGCTGAACTTCTGAGGCGAGGGCCTGCCTGTGGTAATGCTTTGCTTCTACCTCTTCTTTTCATGTTCTCATCTTAAAGGGTTACATAAAGATCGGGCTTTGGTGTAGACGTCAAGTAGCAGGAGTGGCAGTGGTGTCATTCTGGTGATTGGTCTGGAAGATCAGCCACCACTGGAAAAGCAATCATAACCCAGGTTACATGTGATTAAGTTTTGAAATGCATCAGAAAGTGTGACTATTTTTCTTACTTTTGCCAGTCTTGAGCAAAAGTATTTGAAGATATATGGACAAACATTTAGTCAAGAGATGAGTAAGGAGCAGAAGTTAGCTAGCATCAGCAACATTACAAATTTATCTGAAATGAGTTTTAAATGGGTAGCTTTCTTCTATATTGTTATGTTTACTAAAGTTCTGGAGAACAAGGAATTCATTAGAGGATGGATGACGCTCTGACCAACTTGGTAGGTAAGACATTATGTGGAAAGCCAGAATACCAGGCTTCATTCCAGCTCCACCAGCAATCGAGTGATTCAGTGAATCCCTTTCCTCCCCTATGCCTCAGTTTTCAACCTGTGGAAAGAGAACTCTACCATCTTTTCTGTTGCTGCTGTC
Source organism: Anarhynchus alexandrinus (assembly GCA_008711295.1). Lineage (NCBI taxonomy): Eukaryota > Metazoa > Chordata > Aves > Charadriiformes > Charadriidae > Anarhynchus > Anarhynchus alexandrinus. The sequence goes on along the minus strand of VUYV01000018.1, from coordinate 1,807,172 downwards.
TTGTATTTTTTTCTCGCTGGTACGTGACCACCCTAGGAGTAGTCTCCTGACTGAAGGTGCTGTTTAGGGTTTGCCAGGATTTTGTCCTACCTAAGGGAAGACATCCACAGCATTTGTTAATAAAATCCTCAAATGAATTGCTCTGATTTTAGATTGCCAAGAACAGAGAGTGAGCGCCATGTCACATGTGTTTAAAGTAATTAACTGACTTCACAGTGCACAAAAAGTACCACGGGTGGTGAGCCCAGATGAAGTTTACGCAGCAGGGGTCAGCTGCGTGTTCCCTCAAGCTGTGGTGCTTGTTTTGATGGTTTGAAAGAGGTTGTTCTGCATCCAGTATTCTCTACAGCAAAGTATAATAAAGCTGGAAATCATTCCCTTGAGTCACAGACATTCAGGACAGAAGAAAAGAAAACAAATTTGCTCTCATTTGATTTGGTTTATTTCTTCAGAAATAGTGCCTTTACATGTGAAATTTCTTTTTGTAAAAGCAAAATAACGTTGCAGAACTTATGGTTTTTAAAAGAGAGCACAGGCAGTTTTACCCCTTGTTGTGGCAATGAGGCACTCTGCAGTCAACTCACTGAGCTTTTTCTGCAAGAAGTGGCCAGCAACATCAACATTAGAATCAAATACACTGGTTTAATTTGCAACAAAAAGAGCAAGTAAAGCGTAATTTGTTAGTCAGAGACTTCTCCATATAGAGGGAGCTGAAGTTATTGCTTCAGTGAAAATTCACCATGACAATAATCCAATTACTGATGTCTGTGATCTGCTATAAAAGGAAAATGCTCTTGATGGCAGCAGAATTCTAATCATGGGCATGTAACCCATGTCAGCACTCCAATTAAGTGTTTTGTACCACGTCCCACATGTGGGAAGCTGAACAAGTTTATGCAAGCTAAGTCTCAGCTGTGAGAGCTCTTGGACTGTTTTTTTTTATTTATTAATAAAACCCACTGAGAACTGAAAAGTAACTGAGGTGGATGAAGTCATGTCAAAATCCTGTTACTTTGATGATGGTGAAGAGGTCTTTATTGAAACTGGATTTTTGTTCTGTCACTTTGAACACTCATATAAAAATTTCTCCTAAACAACCCCAACTAAATGCAAATGTGACACCCATCCATAAGAAGGGCCGGAAGGAGGATCCAGGGAACTACAGGCCAGTCAGTCTGACATCGGTGCCTGGGAAGGTCATGGAGCAGATCATCCTCAGTGCCATCACACGGCACATGCAGGAGAACAGGGTGATCAGGCCCAGTCAGCATGGGTTTGTGAAAGGCAGG
>VUYV01000018.1:1664968-1804899 GCA_008711295.1 Anarhynchus alexandrinus | reverse complement strand
TTTTTTTTTCTCTCTCTTCAGGGTAGGTTAACGGTTGGACTTGATGATCTTAAAGGTCCCTTCCAACCTCACTAATTCTATGATTCTATGATTCTATGATTCTAAATGAATTGAATGATTCATAATCAAACATTTATTTTTGCTTTTGTTTATGTGGGCAAAGTAGAGAGAAGAAGAGTAAGCTTCATATGAGTTCCCCTGTGCAGGAAGATGTCTGTCTCCTCCCCGCCCCGTATATTTCCAGTTTTCTGCTGTGGAATCAAGAACTAAATCCATATGAAATTCATGTCAGCAATGAGGAAGAGATTGTGTAAATACGTAAAGTCAGAGAAAGACAATGAAGAAATCAGATCCAGTACGAAACCAGAATATTATTAACAGTTTCAGAAGCATTTGTCAGAAAAAGAATTCAGTAAGAACAAAAATAATTTAGGGTATGTTGGTTCATTCTAAAGCTGCCTCTGGACAGAATAAAACTTTATTCAGACAGTAGGTGTTTAGGAGTAAACCTGAAGAGCCAAAAGTCAATGGCAATTTAAAATGAAATTTTATCAGAAGCACTTAACTCACTGCTCACTCTCAAGCATCTTGCCCTTATTAATTTATTACTCCTTATAATACACAACTACAAGGCTGGAAAATGCTGTTACCTCTGCTTTACAAATAAGTAATTGAAACCAAGCACTTGGAAAAGTCTTGGTTTCATCAATCGGTGTCAGAGAAAAATAATTAAAACTCAAGAACGGTTTTGCAGAGGAGAGGCATTGATATATTTCAAATAATATTTTCAGTAAACTGGAAAAAGACCTTGGAATAAATAACTAATAAATAACTATAATCTGAAAAATTAAAATTGGCTGGCTCTAGTCAAGGCTGGATGTCTCAAACACATTCAATACAATTCTTTTTGAAGGAGCACAAACGTCCTCGAGTAATTGTCAGTCAAAACCTGTCTGTTTGAAGCAAAAGTATATGCATGGCCTTTTGTATACAGGGAAGTGTCACTGGTAGTTTTGGGAAGGCTTGTGCATGAAAAGAGAGCTAGCAGAAGGACTATGGAAACCGGCAATGGAGTTTGAGAGCAGACAGTTGGTGCACAGGTGCCCCCTTCACAGGTGTTGACAGTCACATTCATCTGAATGTCATCTCCACTGATGGTTTCATGTTTTTGTGATTCTCCCTCGTAACTGTGGACAAGACTTCTTGAGCTGCTCCATTTTAGAAGGGTTCAGGGCTAAGCCTGCTATTCATATGTTGTACACAGTTAAGAGTCCCATGGCAGTACTGTGCTCCTACCTTGCCCTTATCTTGGGTAGCTGATGAGAACAGCTACTGGAATTCCAGCTGTGCCCTAATTAATCAACAGACTCTACTTGTTAATCAGAAACATCCCAGGGATGTTCCTTGGGTAATGGCTAGTTGTATGTTTTTCACTGAGGACTTCAGATAAAAATGTATTAATTTCTTCTTTTGTGCTACAGAAAACAATTATGCCTCCCCCCCCCTTTTTTATTTTTATGTTGTTTTTTTTTTTTAAATGCATTGTCGTAAATTCCCTCAGGACTGTCCAAAATATAAACATGTGATAGAAAGTAAGTTTTCCTGGAAAGTCCTGAAAAGAAGAAGAACACTGTAGGGAAAAAGAAAAGCCTGTGTAGCTGTAGTACATGTTCACATATGAATTAAGAATTCACTAGCTGTGTTACTGACCATGACAATCTGATATTTAGACTATGGACAGGCGTGTTGTCTTAGGTCTAGGTTGTGTCCCTGACTCTGACACAGTCTATGATGAATTCAGATGAGCTCCCAAGTCAAAATGAATTGGACTAGGTTAAACAGCTAGCTCTTGCAAAACTTGCCTATTTGAAATAAGATACTTTACGGAGAGCTAAAATATCAGCTGGAGATTGCAGGGAAGGGAGTCTTGGACAGACCATGCTTCTGCCTCTGCTGTGACTGCCCAACATGCCATAATCTCTCCCTTCAGCAACAGCAGTAGAAATCCAGGATTTGAAGAATCTGATACAGGCAACGGCCTATTGCAATATGCCTGTTCCTTGCCACCATTTACCTATCCATGCTGTCAGGCATGAGGGCAGCAATTATCTTTGTCAAAGGAGCAACAATATGCATCTGAGCTGCGGTGGAAGGCATGCTTCCTTCAACCACCACAACTGTTCAGAGAACATATTCCTCTACCCTTTTATAGCTGTCCCTTCTTGAAGCAAAATTAATTTGTGTACAGTTTTTCCAGAAACATCATGTCCGCTTTCCTGGGCAAACAGATTTTGTTTTCATTTCTGTCTCTTGGGCAATCTTATTTCAAGTAGTTTATTTCCAAAACTGACATATGCAGTTATTCAGCTTCCCCACATAAGATGATTTTCTTTCATGCTGAAGCAGGATTAAAAATTACTATGTCAGTAGCCTTTTCTGTCCCACATCTATGTGTGAGTATTCAAAGCAGATTAGCAGTCTCTTCCTACTCCCATCTCACCCGGGGTTTTCCTCATCTGAACTGTTGGTGTCTTAAAAACGTGCTGTATCCACATACCCTTTTTTCTTATTATTATTTATTGATATCACATCTCACTTCTTGACTAAGAGTTTCTAAATTGCCACAGAATAATAAAAGGCCTTAATAATATATTGTACAAGGAGACAGGCATTTTATCATGGAAGTATGTGTAGTCAACCAAATCCTCTGACTTCTATCTGGTTTTAGCTAAGGCATCAACAAATACCTCTTAAACACTCCTGCCTTTCATTTATCTCTCCTAGGTCAGCAGTCTTTACGGTGTTGTGTGCCCTCAAAATTAATTGCACTGCATTGCTGAAAATTTAAGATGCCTAGAGGAGTGTCACCAGGTGGATGTAATTGATGTCCTTGTGAGTGCTGGTTGCTAAACTGTCAGAAGAGGGTCAGGAGAGGCTATGGCTCTGTGTGTCTCTACCCTGGCCGAGCTGGTACCGAGCTTTGTGGGAGACCCAACTTCAAATGCACTTTGAGAACTCTTAGAGAGACAAGCTGCAGTATCCTGGGTCCCGAAAACTTTTGTGACATCCAGAGGTGTTAGTAAGACCAAGATATGACCTGCTTTCTCCGCCTGGAACAGAAAGCCTTTTGAATGTCCTGTTGGGTTTTATAACCCAGGTCACCTCTGAATGCAACCATTATGCTTGAGTGAGTGTAGAGAATTGGAGCTGTCACATAACTCTGCTTTTTCAGTTACAACGCTATGACAGTCTGACCTCTTATTGCAGTCCCGAAAACTAATGCACAAACTCCTTCTCTGGTCTTCCACCCTTCCTGCATTTGGCTTTACTGTTTCCAGCATTGCTCTACTCCTAACAGCCCACACCAGAGTTGTCCAAAGGCTGACATTTCTGTCTGTCATAAAGCTATTTGCGTCTGTCTCCCCTGTCTTGCATGAGAAAGCTTTGCCTTTTTTTCTTTCTTTAATCTCTACTTCAGATATTTATAAGAAATCTGATTTTTCACCCTGTCTTCTATTTGAACAGCTGACTGCTGGTTGTAGTGTTTCTTTCCTCTTCTTCCTCTGACACCCTACTACTTCTAACTCTATTTCTAGCTAGACACTGTGTATACTTCTCTAACAAACTGTAGCTTCTCCTCATTTAAATCCCTCCCAGTAACTCACTCTTTTCAGGAGGCATGTGCTATTTTAAGAACTGTGCAGTGTCACCTTATGGATTCCTCTCGTGCTTGCGACATAGCTTTACAGTTTTAACTTTCACTGGGAAAACACAATGTCTGCTTTGCAGATGGAGTGGCGAGGGACCTTAAAGAACGGGGCTGCTACTGACTCTGGATTTTATACCAGGTGTGCAATATAGGCGTCTGAGTGAGTCATGCCAGGGTCTCTTTGTAGACCGTGGAGAAAATACTGACTACCTCAGGTGTAGGTATTGGAGGCTGCTTTCACATACAATGCACTTTCACAGCAAGGGAATCAACCCAGCTGCCAGGAGAAGAAGCAGGTACAGTAGGCAGTTTCCACTGACACCCTGATACAAACACAAGAACCCTTCAGAGAGGTGAAAACTCTGAGGGGTGTTGCCAGAAATTAATTATTTTGTAGCTCTGCAGTAATTTTTGAGTAGACTCAGCATAAAAAGTTGTTTTTTAAAAATTTTCTGTGAACATTTGTTCTACCTGTTCTGTGATTTCCAAGGGGTTAAAGTTGGAAACAAGATCAACAATGGTGAGAACCTGAATAATATGAAAATGGCTGGAAAGGCTTTATTAGATTTAGTTTTTGGAGACCAAAGCAGTTCATTGTGGAGTCCTTTAGCTCACGAAGGAGAGAGATCTGATCCTGGGTGAGTGGTTATGTACACCACAACTGGGAACTATAAATATGCTTTGCTCACAGCTAATCAGTTCAGAGAGAGGTGTGCGGTACAAAGGTTTGGTCCAATTAACACAGTCTGTTGACATTCTGTATAGAGGATTTAGCAAGGACTGTGATTAAGCTCACAAATACATGCCACATATACTTTCTCTGCCTCAGAAGAAAAAAGGCACAGGTGAACTTTGCTAATGGAGGAGGACAAATATTTTAAAACAATGTGTACCATGCCTGTTGAGATGTGTACATGAGAAGCGGGAGCACTAGAGTTAGTTGCTGTCATATTCAAATTACATTTTAAATTACTCTGAGTACAGATGTATTCTTTGGTTTGCAACACATTTTATATAATTCTGTTGCTGTATAGGTATATAATAAAAATTCAAGTGTTTACTGCTAAGGGACATATTATGATGTCTATACCAGGAAGAGGATGAAGAAGCATATCCATCACTTTCATTTAGAATACTGGTAAATAACCTTGTTAATGGTTCTGGAGTAATTTTAACTCTCTGTATCTAAGAGTCCTTCAATTATAAATGGAAGTCTAATATTATATGGAACCTGCTATATTTGTATGTCATGTGAAACATTTTTCTGAAAATCTGTCATTTCACAGGTTACAGGGAAGCACTTGCACTTTAAACCCATGACATCAAGGATGTTATATGTCTGTTTCTGTCTCAGAGGGGTAGAATACCATGGGAGTTTCATAGCTAAGGCAGTATGTTTTCTCTCTTTCCAGAACCTTTAGAGCAAAATAGTGTTAAGATTGTGGGTGAGAAGAGACAAAGCTGTAGACCCGAAAAGATTGGAGAATCTTGGTGACCTTTACGAAGTGACTCTTTGGAACCTTTCTTCTGGAAGGAAATAAAATACATGGTCCACATTTGTAAGCATGTTTCCATGGGGTGAACAGTACTATCCTAATCTTTACTGAAGACTCAGAACTAACAGGAAATTGACCCTGGGGCTTCTGGGAAATGACTACAGCATATTCACTATGGGGAAAGTCAGTTTATGAGACTGATTGCTCCTGAAAGGTCATCATAGTGTTGTCTAACCTTATTTCAAGTACACATTCATCCTAAAATTCATGATGTGCAACATTTTATCAGGTACCTTAATGGTACAGCTGATGATGTAGTTCTACAGTAATCCATTTTTCATGTTCATCCTTAATTATGTCAATGAAAGCAGAAGTTCTTGGATTTCTATTCTGTTTGCAAAATTATCTGGTCTCTTCTCATTATTTTTTTATTATTTGCTGACAACAGGATGGGGAGTAAATATTTAGACGATTTTTAGATATGCTTGAGGAATCTTTTCATTTTACATGTGAAAGGCCTTAAGTACAGAGTCATGAGGTTTTTCTGGGGAGCTAAGATGTAATTCTGTTTTGAGGATGAAGATAAATTTGTCCTCAAACCTATACGTTCCTCAGTGGCTGTAGAGACAGCCTTTATTATTGATCAGACACAAAGTCTACTTCGGTGCCTAAAAATTTTCTTGATATTTCTTAAAGAAATCTATTTGCTCATGTAAACACTCTCACAATGATAAATAATGACTTGGAAATATGTCAGCAAAACTTAATTTGTTTAGTCTATGTAATTTGTTTGCTAATGAACTGTGTATGAACAGAGCACAATCTCAGCATATAAGTTTTCATTATTCAGATACCTTTGTTGAAATGTGTTGTTAAGTTGACAGGGTTTGCTGCTTTTTGTTGTGATTAAGTTGTTATACGAATTTGTTAGCATTTTTAAAATAAGTTGTTGTGCTTCATAAAAAAAGGGCATTGTCTGACTGTTCCTTGAATTTTTGACCACTATACTTAAGCTTAGGATATCTATGGAGACTCTTCAGCAAAGAAACATGAAGTAATTCACAGAATTAACCTGCAATACGTTTTTTGAATTTTATTATTATTGACATGCCTATTTGCTAAAATTTCCTCTAAAAAAATCTTATATGTCATTGCATAGTCATGGTGAGTTTGCTTAAAATTCTGAAAGCAACTTTATGGAGAAATTTTGCAGCGAACACTCCAAAATGACTCATAAATAGCAAGAGAAGCAGGAATAGTTTGACAGTTTCAGTTGCATGTGATGATATTCTAAGTGTCAAGTTGTTGCTGTTGAGGAAGAAGGAAGTGTAGATGTGCTACACTGGGAACTTTTCTCTGGGGATTTATGATGATAAGAAGAGATCCAGAATGTTAACTGCTAAAATAGAAAATGAAAATCCTCATGGATTGATCAGCCCACTAGCTGAAAAATGACTCAATGTTCGTTTTCAACTTTCAGGAATTAGAACATGAAGTGTATAGTTATCCTTGTTAAATAAATAAAAAAATATAAAATTTGCGGTTCCAGTCTTGGTATCAAATCCCAAGGAATTCATTCTTGTTTTCCTCCATCAAACTGTAGCTGTAAATAATTCAGTCTGTCTTTTCCCATCATATACTATGTCAGAATATGTTTTGCCTCATATCAGAATAATATGTATTATTTATTGTAAATTTTAAAGAATGGTATGTTGTCGGTGCAATGGTAACATAACATAAATGATAGAATGATGAGTAATTTAGTTTGAGAGGGAAGCCTAGTCTGACTCCCCACCCAAAACAGGGCCTGGGTTTTGCATAAGTCCAAGGGTGTAGTTTACATCACCTCTCTGGGTACTTGTTCCAGTGTTCTATGACCCTTACTGTGAAGACCTTTTTCTTTTTTCTCATAATAAATTTCCACTTGCTGCAATTTGTGTCCGTTGCCCCTTGTCTTGTTGCTGTGCACTTTCAAAGTGCCTGGCTTTATATTCTTTACACCTCCCCTTTAGTTTCTCCCCTAGTCTGCTCTTTTCCAGAGTGAATAAACCCAGTTCTCTCACCTCTCCTTGTATGAGCATGGGGGAGAGCATCTGTCATTTTTTTTTCATTGGCCCGTCCGGCCCAAACCACGACAGCCATGTACTCCAAACCCCTGACCAGTGAAATGCCACTGGACTCACTCCAGTATGCCCATGTCTGTCTTATATTGGGAAGCCCAGCATTGGACCCAGCACTCCAGATGTTTCTCACCAGGCTGGAGAAGAGGGGAGTGTCACCTGTCTCAACCCGCTAGCTACAATTTTGACAGTACGGCCCAGGATGTGATTTACTTTCTTTGCTACCCATGCACACTGCTGACTCACATTCAGCTTGTTATCCACCAGCATGGCCAAGTCTTTTTCTGCAAATCCGCTTTCCAGCCAGTCACCCACCAGTCTGTGCGAGTTCTTGGGTTAGTCCTCCGAGGTGCAGGACTTGGCATTTCCCATGGTTGAGCTTAACAAGTTTCCTGTCAATGCATTTCTTCAGACTGCCAAGGTCCTTCTGAACAACAACCTTTCTGTTGGTTTGGTATCAGCCACACTCCCCCAGTTTGATATCATCCATAAACTTTCTCAGGATGCATTGCACCTCATCATTCAGATCATTAATAACAAAACCCAGTGTTGGCCTCAGTATGATTCCCCCTCCTGGGCATTTCTGGAAATTGGCCACTGCCTGGCTATCTGGAAAATTTTCTACCCACCTTACTGTCCACCTATCAAAGATGTATTTCGCCAGTTTGGCAATAGGACCTTATGGGGATCTGTACTGAAAGCATTGCTCAGTTTAAGGTAAATAACTTCCTCAGTGGTCCTGTTGTTCTCAAAGCCAGTCATTTCTTTGTAGAAAACAATGTCATCATGCATAGACAGAAAATCCATACTGGCTGTTTTCAGCCACAGCTTTATCTGTGTCTTTTGTCATTTGGTATCTGACTCCATTAAACAGTGGCCCCATATTTTCTGTAGTCTTTATTCTGTTGGTGATGTATGTATAGAAGTCCCTGTTGTTGCCCTTCACATCCCTTGCTAGTTTCAGCTCCCGCTGAGCTCTGACTTTCCTAAATCCACCCCATAAGCTAGAGCAACCTCTAGGATTGCTCTAGGATTCCTGCTAGGAACCCTGTCCTTGCTCCCTGCTTCTGAATACTGCTTTTTGCATTTGAGCTCAGTCATAGAATCATAGAATCATAGAATGGTTTAGGTTGGAAAGGACCTTGAAGATCATCGAGTTCCAACCCCCCTGCCATAGGCAGGGACACCTCCCACTAGACCAGGTTGCCCAAGGCCACGTCCAGCCTGGCCTTGAACACCTCCAGGGATGGGGCCTCAACAACCTCTCTGGGCAACCTGTTCCAGTGCCTCACCACCCTCAAAGTGAAAAACTTCTTCCTAATGTTCAATCTAAACCTGCCCTCTTCCAGTTTGAAGCCATTCCCCCTTGTCCTGTCACTACATGCCCTAGTAAAAAGTCCTTCCCCAGCTCTCCTGTAGGCCCCCTTTAGGTACTGAAAGGCCGCAATAAGATCTCCCCGGAGCCTTCTCTTCTCCAGGCTGAACAGCCCCAATTCCTTCAGCCTCTCCTCATAGGAGAGGTGCTCCAGCCCTCGGATCATCCTCGTGGCCCTCCTCTGGACACGCTCCAACAGGTCCATGTCCTTCTTATGTTGGGGACTCCAGAGCTGGACGCAGTACTCCAGGTGGGGTCTCACGAGAGTGGAGTAGAGGGGCAGAATCACCTCCCTCGCCCTGCTGGCCACACTTCTTTTGATGCAGCCCAGGATGCGGTTGGCCTTCTGGGCTGCGATTGCACATTGCTGGCTCATGTTGAGCTTCTCGTCGATCAGCACACCCAGGTCCTTCTCCTCAGTGCTGCTCTCCAGCCATTCCCCGCCCAACCTGTAATTGTGCTTGGGATTGCCCCGACCTAGATGTAAGACCTTGCATTTGGCCTTATTGAACTGCATGAGGTTGGCTTGGGCCCACCTCTCCAGCCTGTCCAGGTCCCTCTGGATGGCATCCCTCCCTTCCAGCGTGTCTACCTCGCCAAACAGCTTGGTATCATCGGCAAACTTGCTGAGGGTGCTCTCGACCCCACTGTCCATATCTCCTACAAAGATGTTGAACAGTACAGGTCCCAGCACCGACCCCTGAGGAACGCCACTCGTCACTGGTCTCCACTTGGACATCGAGCCGTTGACCGCAACTCTTTGAGTGCGACCGTCCAGCCAGTTCTTTATCCATCGAATGGTCCATTTGTCAAATCCATATCTCTCCAATTTAGAGACCAGGATATCGTGTGGGACAGTGTCAAATGCCTTGCACAAGTCCAAGTAGATGACATCAGTCGAGTCTCTTGTTCACACATGTTGGCCTTTGACAACTCTTCCTTAACTCTCTGCACATTGTAATAGGTCATCCTTGTGCTTTGAGGAGGTTGCACTTTGCACTTCAGAGTTTCTTCCCATGGGATCCTGCCAGACAGGTACCTTAAGCTAACACATACTGTCCTGAAGCCAGGACTTTGGTTCAATGGTGATCATCAGAGCTTTCTAAGAGACATTTAGTTCACTCTTACAGTGTACCTGTCCTCACTCCAGTGGTCTGAGCCAAAGATGTATTTTCATTGCATCTAACAGATCTAATGACCTTGAAACACTGAAATCTCTGGCTTTGAAGATATTAAGGTACCTACGTTGATTTAAATTAAAGTTAGAATATTCCTGCACAGATAGCTGGATATAGCCCTAAAATACCTTGCATTTAAACAGTGTCTTATGCTAATATACACTTCACTCAAAGCTGAATGTCAGCAAAACTGCACTTCCAGGGAAATGAACCATATTCACAGACCTGAGAGTGAGCACACACCATCATGATGCATGGGTAGGAAAGAATAAACCAATCCAGATGCAGCCCGAAGAAGTGGAAACCGGAAATACTGGCAAAATCTGTCTCCACTTGCAGTTGGCAATTGGTATCTACAAGATGAGTAATAGGAACGTCTCAAATTGCCTGTCAGTTTCTTTTGGCTATACAAAGTCATTCCTGGTAGCTATTAATGGGTAGATAAACAGATTAGTTTAGATCATTGGTACATTTGGATGAAAACATAACTTAAAGATCTAAGCTGAAAAAGTCTAACATGGATTTTATTCCTCTTCCCAAATTCAACTTCCCTACGAAAGAAGGAAAAACAGGCTTTTTCTATTCTTAGTCCAAAATCACTGAGTGCTGCCAGACAAGACGATTCAAGAAACCTCTGTGTCTGTTCTCCAGAAAGGCAGGTGACTGCTTTACTTGTGCTGTGTTAATGAAGTGCATTGGTCTGCAAAACCACACAAAAGATTAAACTAGAGGTCAACAAAGTAGTAAAGAGCTACTTGGCTGTCTGTATTGCCACCTGGAGGAACTCCGGCATTTCAAATTTGGAAGCCGAGAGAGATCTGTGAAGACAATGAGAAGAGATGGAGATCAATTTCATGTTTACTGTGTGAACAATGTGAGATTTATGATGTCTTTACTATTACTTATAGTTTAATTTGTGTGGGTTCTGAGGAAAAAGCATGTTAGGTAAATGAACTGTCCTCAGTGAACAGTCTTATCAAGTGGAGCTCTGACACACGTGCAACTCAGCACTGACCCATACTTCAGCTCAGATCTCTCATGCCTTTTTCCTTGATCTTTTGTAATCTTTCTGGGTAGGATAAGAAACATTTTCATTAGATAATAATAATTTTCATTCTTTCTCTTGTCAGCTCAGGGGTTTTGAACTATCACTAGGGAAATGTATTTGCCTTTTTTTGTCTTAGTCACACTAACTTTACGATTCCCCTAGACCTTTGTTCTGGGCATTTTATGTGTTCTTGATTGAGTGGCGTAATATATTACTTGCTCAGAATAAGCGTATAAATGTTAAGACATCTACATTTCTGCTGATTCCTTATTAAGAATGAGAAATCAGATTGTATGACCTTTTTTTGGTCAGCTTTCAACATCTGCAGTGAAGGCATCAGAGACGCTAAATCTTTTATTATCTAATTTTATTATGTATTGTTAATCTACTTTTCTTTCTGAATTGATGGCTTTGTATGTGTCCTTCTGATCTATGCTGTTGAAAAAGGCAGTTATGATATACAAGATACCTCATTTTAATTGTATATCTAATATATCTAATACACCTTTAGTCTGATCTTTGTCTCCAATAAAAAAGCTACTTTAGGAATATTATTTATAATATTTTAATTTATTAATTCAGAAGAAGTCTAGAAGAATACCCTTGATGACATAACACTATAACACTATATAACACTATATAATGTAGTCTGAAGCACTTATGTATAAGAATCTTCCTCTATTAATAGGTATCGTTAAAATCTATCTGTTTGAAAAACAAGTATGTCAGGAGGGTGCTCAGAAGGTTATTAACTTTTTCTAGGGAATTTTGAGATCTTTGGAACTGTTCAAAACAATTTTTCTGTCTAGAAGATAAGCAAGATGTAAATCAAGGTAGTGGGGGAAGGTATTATTCTAACTCGTACTAATAGTTTAGTACCGGTTAATTCCCAAACCATCAAATGATAATCACAGCAAGCACAACACAGCATTAAAAGGAGAGCCGTTAGTGAGATAGGTGTGATTTTGTGCCTGATTTCATTTGTTTATATATTTTGCTAATGAATCATAATTAATTTAGTCAGATGGGTAAGTATATTGTTAAATTCCGCAATGAATTGTATAGAAAACACAGTAATGGATAACAAATCACACCTTGTCATTATGTTGACTTTGAAGAGTGAAAATGATTACCTCCACTGACATTATAGTATGGTATACACACAGGTGTGTAGAAAATGGATTTTAAAAGTGTCTGAAAGCTCAGGTCGTTAGTTTGTAAAGAATACCATAAAACCTCACCTCTCCAACAGGAAAGCCCACTGTAGACTCCCAAAACTCGAATACCCAAAGACCTACATTTGCAAGGGAAGTAAATACTTAAACAAAACATTTACTACCTATTTCACCTCCATTATCATACGTCTAATGCTTTGCCACCTTAATGGATGTGTCCTCACATCAGCAGTATGCAGAAAAGACACGGTTTAATCTCACAGCCAGCAGAGGAACCTCAGGCTCTGCAGCCCACCAGGGTTGCCCAGCCTCAGCAGTGTGACTCAGCCTCCATGGCTGAAATGCTGCTGGCAACCGAGCGAGGCAGTTTTGTGCTAGCTCAGATGTCTCCTCGCTCTCATGCTGCAATCTCTGTGTCTGTGGGATGAAAGCGAGCAGCCTGAGATGTTGCACATTACTGACAGAGGAGGGACCGCATATAAACATTGCAAGGTGTACAAAAATGACTGCATCTCTCTTTTTCTTGGTCTCTTTTATACAACCTTGTTTTAAATGTGAGAAACCACACAACTGCTTTTCCTTTCCTTTTTCTGTTGCCATTCAGATTTCGTGTACTCCTTTCTATAACAGCTCCCCAAGGTTATATCTGCAATTATAAATGGGAATTAGAGAAACAAAATGTGGAACGAACATCTCACAGATGCTGTCTGATCAGTCTCCCCGTGTACTGAAATTCCTCACCTCTGTTCTGTGAATTTTCTTAAAGTTGTGAACACTGGGCAGGGAATGGAAATGTTATTCTATCTCTACAATGGTAATTTCTTCCACTTGCAAAGATAGTTAAAGAAATGGACTTTTTACAATGTTGATCAACCAAAGACAGAACAAATATGCTGCCACTGCTGCTGATGTAGAGTGTATAATGGACTGGAAAGGGCTCTCACAGGTTTGTTAGAGGAGAGGCACCCATGGATTGAGAAGGCTGTTTAGAGACTAAATGATGCCCAGGTTCTCCTTTCACATAAACCAAAATACCATACGCATATGATATCTGGTAATGTTTTCATGAACTTAAGACTCATTTCCTTTGAGAAACCCACCAAACTGATGATTAACAGAACGGTGTATTGGGGATTTGATTTGATTTAATTTCATTTCATTTTACTGACACAGGTTACCTCATTTTTCCTTGGAACAGTTCTAGCATGGTGGAGGTTGAGCACTTCTGACCCATAGGCAGATCTTCAAATGAATGAAGAGCTCGGTGCCGTTGCATGAATGTCTAAATTTAGTGGTCTAATGACCTGACTTTCTGTAAATGACTGTGTGAACCATATATATGTAATTCTACATTTTATATTAGTCCTGTTTTGGAAAGTGCATCAAATTTCTACTTCCCTAACATAATATGTTTTCTTATAAGGTTATTACTTTCCCTAAGGCTAATAGCTTGGTTTGTTTTCTTTCCAAGTAGATATGGAGAAAAAACCAAACAATACAGCTAAAACCCCATTTGTTTTATTGTCTTTAAGTTTAACATTTCCTTCTCTGGTGATAAAATTAGACTAGCTATCTATAGAGACTGCTGTGATGACAAGCCTCTAATTTACAGGTCTTGAGAAAAACTTGATGAAGGAGTACCTGTGGGAGAAAACGAGGCATTAAAGTTCTAGAATCTGCTTTATTCTGCAATTCAAGCTTCACTTGTCTGTTGAGTTTATATGTGCCTTGTGTGTTTCTCATCAGTGAAAAAAGCACAGAAAAAGGTTGCAATGAAGAAAAAAAAATCTGCCACTTTTCAGAGGTATTTGTATTACTTGGTTTAAAAAATATTTTTTTTATTTCTCTGAGCAGCCCTGAGATGCACTGAAGCAGGCAGGAAAGCAATGGTTCTGATCAGATCTGATCTCCTTCTGCCTCCCTGTGCCCTGGGCACACTTCCCACGGCTCTGTTTTAATAAGATTCTTTGTTGAGAATTTGAGAAAACAGACCTAGTTTCTCTTGCGCATTACAATCAAGGTTAATAATTGTGGGAAAAAATATCTAAATAAAAGTTCAGTTTGTTTTGTTTTTTATTTCATGCACTTCATCTTTTTTCCTCCTTGAATTATTGATTTCCTAGTCTCAGATTCTGTGTGTTGGGAAATGACTGACTTAGACATTCATGATGTTCAGAGGCAACACTGAAAGCCTTTGTAACCCATGTGAGTCTTTCCCGAAATTATTACTCATCAATATGAATTAGTCATCAGAGGTGACAAAACAGAATGCTCTTCTAGGAAGATCTGAAAAAGGGTAAGTCATTGTTTAAAGATGAAAAATAAGAACATCTGGTTCAAATGAAAGGCAGAAACTTCTCAAATATTCCTCTTATAAGCTGGGTACAGGTGAATAGTAAGTGCCTCTCAGCTTTCTTTCTTCTCTGACTTCTCTTCAACGCATTTTTCCCAGCTGCTCAGGCTGCTGACAGATCAAAGCCATAGCAGACAAGGTCCATGAAGCCCAGGAACTGACTTTGTCCTGTTCCTGGTTCACACTGGCTCAGCAACACAGGCTTCAGCTCACAATAAACAGCCTCAGGGTGCCCACTTTCGGCTTTTATACATTGTATAACTCTACTAGTCTGCACTAGTGAGGCTGGAGCTGGTATTGGTAAGTTGACCACATAGCATATCACAAATGCCCTCACTTTTTTGTTTGCTATTATATTTTTATTCTGATTCTTTAGCTTTTCAATTTTTCAACCCTCCTGTTTCCTCCTGTACAGCCTCAATTCAGAAACTCCATAAGACTACTTTTCAGGTAAATACAAGTTTGGGATGACTGACAGGTGTCATCTTTTCTTTCAGGGATACCATGAAATAAACAGCAGAGTGTGCCGTATAACACAGAAAAAAAACCCCAACAACTTAACAGCTCCAAACCTTTAAATTTATTCAAAATCTTTAGACTTTATTTGCAGTCTAACTGGATTTGCTGAAATTTCATCATCCTAAGCTCACTCTAATAGGATGCATAATCAGACCCAACAATTCTTCTTTCTATAGTCACATATCATTCTTAGACAGACACTTTGCTAAATTTTAGGTAATGTTTCTGAATGAGTCAACATTTACACTGCAGTACCAAAGGAACGGATTATTTAAAAAAATAACAATTTGAAAATCTGTTAAATCTCATAACTTCCTCGAGAATGGAGTGGAGATTTCCACTCATTTAGAGTTAAAACAGTTGAAAAATGTCTAAATAACTGTGGATAAAGACTCTAAAAGCAGCATTAACTCTGAGTTCCGACTCCTGCAGAAGGTGGAGAGAATGAGATCCCAGCTGATTAAAGGGGGAATTCAAAGCATGTGAATTTTCCAGGAGATGTTTGTAAACATACAATGAGGAAGTAGTTTTAAGATATAGGAAAAGGTAAAGTGATTTTAGGAAATCTTAAATAAAAAGCCGTTCCTGTGATTCTATTTATATTTTGATGATATCTTTTAAGGAACTTTCCTCTTTTAAACACAAATTTGAATTAATGATGTAACCACCAAGATCAACCTCACAGTGGTCAAAAAAATTAGCAATCAGTGCAAGCACAAAACCTATCAAACCAGTTACTAGGCCTATGATGGACTAATTCTACCTATAATATTTTTGAAAAAATCAACTCAGCTAAATGCAAGCAGGTCTTATGTAAGAATGTATTTAATCATTTAGACATTTTAAAATACAGCTTCTTCAGGCTAAATCTATAAGAGAAACAGTACAGGCATAGATACCTTTGCTTTATTTGCTGATGAAAAAGTTTCAGATAAAAGTACTGTCTTATGCATATATAACTATTAAGAATGCATACTATGGTTGTATGGAAAACATTTGGTTTGGAGATATGGTAATCACACATGGGTGAAAAAAACTGTTTTTACATGAACATATTTACAGTCTTAAGATGTGTTCATAGTAATAAGATGCAGAGTTTCACTCAGATATCAGGCGTGTGATTGCACAATTTTTGCATCACAAATTATTCTGTTTTTCACACTGTACTGAAATATGAACAATATTGCTTTGTACTTGTGATGAAAAGTTGACCTACTTTTTAAGCCTACTCTGTGTTATAGTCACAAATATTGAAAGAATTCAACTGTAACCTTTTATAATTAAGAATAATGCCTATGCATGAGATCCGGACTGCTTACAGGACTTAAAAACCAATTAATTTCTTATTAGTTGCACTGTACTGATTAAGCCTACTCAACAGAAAACAAAATAAACTGATGAACTGAGCCTTGTGAAATAAGCCCAACCTGAGCTATTAACTTTACTCCTTTCTGTCTCTGATTTAATTATATTTGATCCTATAATCCATTCTATAAGTTGGAAATGGAGAGAAAGTTTTATTTAATATTACCTGATGGTGTAATCAGGATAATGAAATATCCCCAGTAGTGTAAAGCTGCCTAACAACATAAACTACACCTCAGTATACATATTTTTTTAATTTCTTTGTATCTACATGTATATAATACATCACAAGAATGCTAAATTTCTGATCTGAAAAGCTATCAAACATGTATGGAAATGCAACTAAAAAATGCAATGCAGAGTTTGATCTTCTAAGTTACAAAATCCAATCATATTCGTTAGAAGTACCTTGCCACATAGTCACTTCCAGGAACTTACCAAACTTGGACTTAAAACTAGTTACATTTGCTGCTTCCTGAGGTTTTGCTCACACAAAGCTATCGCATCTAGGTGGAAAAGAGAGATGTTTACGTGAGCACATGTGGAAGCTCTCACACAAGCGTGCACACTTTCACTCTGTTTAGCAGATTTGTGCTGTGGAACCTCACTGCTCCAGAGGTAGAAAAACTTGTAATTTCCAGGCTAAGTGTATAGCCCATCTTTATACACCCATTTCTTTGTAAGACAAAATAACATTTTTTGTTTAAAGGTTTTCCTGGAATGATGTTTCCCTTCTCGATATTTTTATGAAAAGGTCATGTCCCTTTGAAACAACTAACCTGGACAGAAAAAGCTGAGCTTCCTACTCTGGGGCTGCCGTTCACTTGGCCATCCTAACAACTGCTTTATATTCATCTGTTAGTTTCAGTACATTTTTCCTGAGGATAGGTGGCCAGACTTGTATACCTAATTTTAGCTATGGTTTCATAGTTACCTTGTTCAATACCTCCATTAGTTACCTATTTTCATTATTTCTTCCTCCTATTTTCATTATTATATGTTTCCTAATGGAAAAACCTTTCTGCTTATGACCCGGGGTCACAGTCACCATTTACTAGTTTTCTTTCTTGTGGAAGCTTAATGATACACTGAGCTCTCTATACTCTTCCCTCCTCCCCAGATTATTGCAAAAGTTTTGAAATGTTTAAATGCACGATCTTGCATTTTCCCATTGAGTTTCATCCTTTTTCCTCTTGCATAAATCAAAAAATCAACCAAGTCTGTCAGTATGGCATCCTGATCTTTCCTTGTATTGGCATTAACTTCCAGTTTCATGTCACGAGGAAATGTCCTAGGCATACTCCTATGTTTTACTTCAAGTTTGTGAATAAGACACCAAGCAAAAATGGCTACGTTAGTGCTCCTGAAAAAACTGATGTATCCTTTTTGAATAGGATATTTTGTCTCTCACTCCCATGGGATTCCTCATTTTTGTCATTCATTTACCCAGCATACATTTCCTTTAGGAACTTCTATCATTTTCAGATTTTTCAAGAGCTTTCTACAAGACACACCATCAAATACTTCATTGAAAATCCTCATGGTGCATATCTATCACATTTCCTTTGCTCAGAAAAATCAATTTTCTCAGAACCGTACCACCTTTTTTTCAAGAACATGTATTGCAATGCAATGGTAACTGCATGCCCTCACAACAGCACTGGTTCAGAAATCCTGCCTCTTTTCTTCGCAGAGTAGACAGTATATGAACAATAAGAAAATGACTTAGTTTTGATGTAATTATGAAAATAATTAAAACTGCATACAGCACATTTTCTATGAGTTTACGAACATTTAAAAACCTTGTATGCCTACACTTATTTACTAGACTGCATAATGGTAAAATTCAGTTCAGAGTATAGCTCCAAATACAGACTGCGAACTGCTTCTACATTAGCCCTGGTAGCTCTGCTCATATGATTTGATCAAGGCTGAGTCAGGGGTTTGAGGTCTACTGTTTTATTTTCACTGCATGTTGTTCAGACAGCATAGTGAGGCGATGGGTTCATAAACCAGGTTGAGAATGCATTTAATTTTGACTATGAGAGCTACTCCATTCATGTCGTTGGCTCTATGGTAGTACTGCTAGTGTTGCCATGTGCCATTACATTTTGCAATTTTTTACATTTATAAGATGAAATGATCCAGTTCATTATTATATGGGCAGCATTAAATGAAACATTTCTAAATTTGCACTGATACCATTCTCTTAATTTGAACATTTGTAGGAAGGCAGATATATAGTTCAGTGGTCCACTTTGGGGCTTAAAGAAAAGATCATACCTAAGTGCTTTGCTGGCACAGGACCATAATGTGTCATAGTTCCAGAAGAATTAATAGCACTTGTTCAAATAATTAAAACCTTCTTATAATGCATATCCTCCCTTTCTCCCAAGTTGGAAAACTTAATATTTGATGTACAATTTCAACATTCTCATTTCATATGTACTGGGTGTTTTGTTTCATATTAAAGCTTGTTTTGTTGGTGGCTGAGTTTGGAATCTCCTCTGGTTATTTTGAAAGAGCAACAAAACATATATAAGAAAGGTAGCTAAGAGTTGTTTTATGGAGTTACTTAGGATATTCATCCTTATAGTTTGGCATTCAGAATGGTGGAACACAAATAGTGCAATAAAATGGAAGGTGAGTGTGTTATCCCATCGTGCTAGGTGTAGCATGTGTCTTGATGTCCTCATCTTGTTTCAGTTGTAGAGAAAACTCACATTTAAATATGGAATGGAGATGACAAAAATTATTACCTTACCTCCCCTAAAGGACACCTGTCCAGCTATGGGCAGAGTTTTGCTTATCCAGAAATCTCTCCTACTGTATGATATTAACATGTTCTGGGTATATGTCTCCTTCATTTTTTTTACAAATCTATTGTGGCTTTTATTTATATATACACCTAAGTATATATGCATAAAGACAAATAAATATTCATATACAAAGGGTGATATTCTTACCTCTTTGAAATTGTTACTAATATACTTCTACATAAATGTGGTCATCATGTCACATTTAGCTTATGTTGCAGTTACATTGTGCAAACAGTCGATTGCACACTAAACGATTAATATTTTCTGTCACTGCAAAATGACTTTTTCAGAGAGTCACTTTGTGGAGTGACTCAAATTTGTAGGCATTTAGTGAAATGACTGGAATAACAAGCACTTTGTTACCTGATTGGACTGCTCCACTTAGTCACTGCATGAAATGCCTGAATGTTTTGAGTATTTAATAAAATTGTTCACAATAGTGAAATCTAGCATTTTACAAAATGTAGCATCTAAGATGTTCTGCTGCGATACTGCTGGAGAAAATAAAATCTTCCATCAAAAAGGGTACTTTCAGAAGCATCTTACAATGAAGATATTAGTTAACAAATACAACAGTTGCACAAGAAACACTTCCTTACTTTGCTTCTCAGTCCTTTTCAGCTCTATTAGGCTCAGGAAGCTGCTTATTTAGGGAACTTTCTTCAAATTTTTAGTCTTCCTTGGTCATCTCTTTTAGTCTTTTTATCAAACAGATCTTCCATATGTCTGGTGTGAGTCTCATCAGTTTGAAAGAACTTCAGGCCTCTGTGACATAGAGCATCTAAACCATGGTCCTGTTACTCTGGATACCTCCATCAACATTTTATCTTTAGAAACACACTAATGTGAAAGTATGTGCACACATGCCCATAGAAGGGACATGCAATATGAACTCTAACCAGATTTTCTTAGGCCTCAGGTGGTAAAATGCCTGCTTTATCAGTAATGTTTTAAAACTCAGATTTGTAGCAAACAGGTCCAAGAAAGTTAAGATAGTTAGATGCCCAAGACTTGGTTACTAACTTAAGAACGTTAGATACACATTCAGACATGGCTGGTCACAAAATTCTTATTATAGCTCTCTGTCATCTGTTCTTTGGGAGAATTTGTATTTTTGTAAACTACCAACTGTAGCTGAATTTAAAATGTAAAATAAAATATTTCAGCTATTTGACTTTAAAACACTGAGTAATGAAGCAATTGCTGTTATCCCAGATGAATAACAATATATCATGTCACACCAGTGATGTGATTTCTGTGTGCTACATTGTGTACAAGAAGAGAATACTTGAAAGTACCTCAAACTTCTCTGGGTAATGTGTGAGACTCCACCTATAATGTACATTTTCTACAGGCATTCCTTAATTTTATCGGTCTTGGGCTAGAAGATGAAGCATATACAGTGTCTTTACAAGGACGTCCTCTGAAAAAGGCTTCTTAGAAGTCATACTACATTTTTCTGTCCACCTGAAGGTATCTGGTAAACTATTCCACAGACCTTTACATTTAAGACTGTAAGATTGCTTTGCAGCAATATTGGTTCTTACTAGCAAAGTAAATTAACACAAGTGGCTTTTCAAGGTCTTGCAAAGATCCTTTCAGAATACTATCAATCAGAGCTGTATGACTACTCATTTTATGTGACTTACTTTACATGTACCTGTATTTCACAAAAGTTTCCTTTCATGATTCAGCTCACAATGAAAATTAGAATGACTCCAGCTAATTACTGATTCTGTTATCAAGACAGTTTAAAGAAGAGCTTCTTTTGCCAGTTTTAGCTTGCTACTACCTTTCTCCTTCAGTTTATTTGCAACTAATTTCAAAATTAGAGTTAAGATTTTATCCCCCGCTGCATGCATTGTGGGAGAGAGGTCACTGACACTAGAAGGTGGAAGTTGGGGTTTTGGTTTTCTAGATGGGAGAGTCATGACATCCACTGTTACTTTTTAAAAAGCAAGCATAGGTCCATTAGGTCATTTATGGACTTAGTATGTTAGGAAAAAGCGATAAACTGTTCTTATTACAGTGCCTTTCCTTCTAAAATGAAAGATCCTTCATTGAACCAGCTTGTGTTCTCATAGGAACATTAAGGAAAGTCCCCTTAATTGGACACACTATGCTGCATTTTGGCCATATTACCAAACATTTTAAAAAGCATTGCAAGATTATTTTTTTTTTTTGTAAAGTGTACATTTCTCTATAATAACCCTCACCAATATTTATATATACTCTATAGTTCTTTCACAATTCTGTTGCTTTCCAAGATCTACCCAATTGCATTGAATGAAATTATGCAAAGAAAAATGGGGCCGCACCTGGTAGAGAATGTTTTGTCTG
Organism: Anarhynchus alexandrinus; assembly: GCA_008711295.1. Taxonomy (NCBI): domain Eukaryota; kingdom Metazoa; phylum Chordata; class Aves; order Charadriiformes; family Charadriidae; genus Anarhynchus; species Anarhynchus alexandrinus. The sequence goes on along the minus strand of VUYV01000018.1, from coordinate 1,783,402 downwards.
TCGTAGGAGGTCAAAACTCTTGGTATAAATATCAGTTCTTTGAAAACAGAACACAAATATTTCCTAATGGTTTTTAGAAACACAGGGTTTTTTTCAGCCAGTAAATCAAACAAGAAATTTCCTTCACATTAAGAATAATGTATAACAGGAAGAGTGGCTACATGTTATATCTAGGTGCCACTAGGTAATACCTGGAACATTACTACTTTCGAATGAGTAAAGAAATGATATCTATATAATACTCTAGAACATATATATATATTCTAATGATTTGTCAACAGTTGAAAATCAGCTGCTACAAAGAACAACAGTGAAAAAGGTTGCTTATTATGATAGTTTGTAAACAAATAGAATGCTATTTTCTGGTGTGTTTATAACTGAGAGTATCATATGCTGCTAATGTTTAAAACATGTTTTGAACAGCTATTCAGAATTCAGAACTGTAATACAAAGTAACCATAAAATTCCTCCCCGAACTCTAGCTAATAAGTTATTTTTCTTATTTTATTATGACTGCACCAATAACATCATAAAATTGCCATTAAAACCATATTTTTGACTCCAGGGAAGTCTGCTTAGAGAAACTGCTTAAGACTGGAAGCAGACATTCTGAATACCCAATCTTTTTGTTCATTTGTTTGTTTTTTCGCATATTCTAAACATAACACACAAAGAGGAGGAAAACGAAATCCCTTCACCTTGTGGAGAGCTTAAGAGCTTAAGAAATGGATCTTTCTGAAGTTTTAAAAGGTTTTCTTTTATACAGTTTCCCCTTATCTCTTTTCCTGTAAACAGAACAGCTTCAATAGACAGCATGACTGGGTTTGTTTTGTTTCAGCTTTAAAAATCACTTTTAAAAATCTATTTTGAAGGAAAAAGGGCTCTTTCCCATATCTATGAGGGTTAGTTTAACCAGGCTATTCTGACTATGCACTTTTGAGGGTTTGTCAGTGTGATGAAACATGTAATTTATATCTCAGTAGAACAAGAGGAACTAACATTTTTTGTTACATGCCTGTTGAATGGAGTTTATTCTCCTTGTCATTGCATTTTACACAGCTTTATTTTGTCATTGGTCAAAGTTGTTTTTTTGTCTCATTCTATTTTCTTGCCAAATTCAAACAGGTGAAAGAGTATAAATGAGTAACTCATGCTCTTTTTCTCTGTAGCAAGGTCTACTAGCTAAATTTACCAGTGATGATAATGTTGCAATCTAAGATATTCCCTCATGAGAATGAGGCTAGGGAATGTATAATATAGATAAAACTATGAATATTAATTAACCACTTAGTCAAGAAGAATTATGGGGAAAGCTTTTTTACAATTGCTTCAAATCAGACTGCAATGTGCAAATAAGAAATTACCGACTGGAACAGTATAAAACCAGAAACCAAAACATTTAAAAACATGGTACCAATGCAATGTCTTCCTATGTAGCTGCCAGCTCAAACATCTTAACCTTTAGTACAGGTATAATTTTTGTTACCAATTACGGAAGAGAAGATCAAGTTGCCTTTACCAGTAGAGTCTGCTCACCATATTTGCAGTAACTTGTACCAGTTTTTAAACAGAAAGTTAGGAGAGCAGCTGAGGGTAAAACACTGAGGCAACACTAGATCTGAGGCTTTCTACTGGACAGCACTGATGGATCAGAATCAGCTAATCTAAAATTGTTTGTCTGGATTTTTTCAGACAAAATTACTCACTTCAAGGTTCTTGAGAAAACACTTCACAAATATGGATAGCATAGCTTCCCATCAAACTGGGAAATGCTTTTCATGTACTGTTTTTTATTTACTTTTTCCTCCTGATTTTTGCCTTTAGTCTCAAATATTTTCTTGTCCAGGTGACTAAAGAAGTAACGTCAAGAACCTCAAGTGAAAGTCAAGTTTTCTGTTGGATATTGTCTAGTTCAGATTTTTCTTGTGCTTTCCCTGTCAAATTTCCATGAGTGATTGCAATGTTAATGAAATGACATCTAAAGTTTTATCTGAATTTCTCAATAATTCATTATTAACATCCATTGCTTCAACTGCATGCCCGATAGATAAAAAAATAAATAAATTACATTGATGTTGCATCCAGCCTACTTACAAACCACCAAAAGTTTCATGTATAATCTGTGTCTTCTTCACATCCATCATTTGCCTTATGCAACCAAGCAAGACATGAAAAATTTGAAATCCTGACACTTCTGATCTGACGGTACCAAGGTCCCTTAGAGTAAAATATATCTTTCCAGTTAGATGTTCTGTCTAAAGTTTGTTTATTAAAATTCCACAGCTGACATAGTGTTCAGCATGGAGAGTGAGGCTCCATACTTGCTAATCAAGCTGAAAGACAGCAAATATTTTGGAGAGTCACTGTAATATTGATCCTGTGAAAACTTCCACTAAAATTCACAGTCAGTAATTTTATGCAACACATAAAATTTCCTTCTAGTCTGTTAGCATAGTCCTGTGTATAGTGATGTGTCATAACTCAGAGAGGAAGGAACAAAGTCTTGAATGACTGCAAAAAAATTTTTAAGCAATAAGTAAAATCACAGATGGGAGAAAGAGCTGCTACAGACAACTAATTAACTTTTGTATTGACAAAAGGTATACCAATTCCCTCAAGCAGAGAAACTGGTGAGGACTTTTCCTCTGATTTCTTCTTCTAGAGACATCCTTCCATTTGTAAGATAATTGAAGAAAACAAAGATGTGGAGTTTGCTGTCATCCATACAGCTTCATCTTCTAACCCTATGCTACTCCCATGTGGCTCCAGGACTTGTGCTTAAATACAGATATGCCTACTGCCTGGGCACAGCCTTATGTCACTGCTGTACCCAGTTCTCTATTACTGATACTGTTAAAGGCTTCGGCACACAACTGATTGCTTTCTAGTCATTTTCATCCTTGTGCACATGGAATCACATGATTTTTCCCTCCTTATGTCTTGAATGATAACCTAGGTACCCTCCCAGAAGCTCAATACATCTCTCCAGACCAGTCCAGTAAACGTTTTCTTTGGGCTTATCATCAGTGTTAAAAGCAAAGACCCAAAATCTTCTTCAGACCCTGGCATTAGGAATGCAGTAAGGCATTAGATATCCCCCTCACCCTATATATGTGTACAAGCAAACTATATATATATATCTTTGTCTTACTAAAGTGTGCCACATCTGGAAGCTTAGGAAGGTCTTAAGGTTTCAGATGATTTCTTGAGGCCAGTCTCCTTGCTGACAATTGAGCTACTGATCTCATCTATCTGGACTTCTGTAAGATCTTTGACACAGTCCCCCACAACAGCCTACTCTCTACATTGGAGAGATACAGATTTGATGAATGGACTATTTGGTGGATAAGGAAGTGGCTGGATGGTCACATCCAGAGGGTAGTGGTCAGTGGCTGAATGTCCAGATAGAGATCAGTGACAAGTGCTGTCCCTCAGGGGTCCATATTGGGGCCAGTAATGTTCAATATCTTCATCAATGACATAGACAGGGGTATCGAGAGCACCCTGAGCAAGTTTGCGGACAACACCAAGCTGAATGGTGAGGTTGATGTGCCTGAGGGATGGGTTGCCATTCAGAGGGACTTGGACAAGCTTGAGAAGTGGGCCCATATGAACATCATGAGGTTCAACAAGGCCAAGTGCGAGGTCCTGCATGTGGGCTGGGGCAGCCCCCAGTATCAATACAGGCTGGAGGATGAAGAGATTGAGAGCAGCCCTGCCGAGAAGGATTCGGGTTTACTGCTGGGTGAAAAGCTGGACGTGAGCTGGGGATGTGCATTCACAGCCCAGAAAGCCAACCGTATTCTGGGCTGCATCAAAAGAAGTATGACCAGCAGGTTGACGGAGGTGATTCCGCCCCTCTACTCTGCTCTGGTAAGACCCCACCTGAAGTACTGCATCCAGCTCTGTAGCCCTCAGCACATGAAAGACATGGAACACCTCTATTATGAGGACAGGCTGAAAGAGATGGGGTTATTTAGCCTGGAGAAGAGAAGGTTCTGATGAGAACTTATTGCGACCTTTCATTACTTAAAGGGGGGTTATAAGAAAGATGGGGACAGACTTTTTAGCAGGGCCTGTTGCAATAGGACAAGGGGTAATGGTTTTAAACTAAAAGAGGGTAGATTTAGACTCGGTATAAGGAAGAACCCTTTTATGATGAGGGTTTCCCATCTCTGGAAATATTCAAGGTTGGATGGAGCTCTGAGCAACCTGATTTAGCTCACTGCACAGGGGTTGTACTAGATGACCTTTAAAGGTCCCTTCTAACCCAAACTATTCTATGATTCTATGAACTCACTTAAAATTCGGGTTCTTTTCATATGTTCATTTTCCAGAATGGAAAAAACCCATGTGGCTTGGAAGTACCTGATTTGCAGCTAAATAACAGCATTATTTTTGTCCCTATTGGAAAGTTACTTATCAAAAGACATCGTGCTGCCTTTCTGCTATTTCTTAAAGCAGCTTTGCTACTGGAATACATCAACATGCGCCTATAGCAGGCATTTTAATAATCCAGTCTTGTTATGCAGCAACGGTTTTAACAAGAAGGGCATAAGCAGTAGTCAAATTATTCCAGTTATTTCAGGTCTGCATACCTGTCTTCTCTCTCACCCCCTCCCAACCACAATGATGCAGAAAATATAAGATTGAATAAAATGCTAGTGAAAAAAAATTCAATTTAATTAGCTGTCTCTTAGAACTATGAGATGAGGTGAAGTACAACTCAAATTTCAGATCGTGATTCTGACCTAAATCAGTGTATCAGTGGCTATTAAATAATTTGGAGCAAATAACTAAAATATTTTCTCATTTCTTTGGCTTTTTTTTGGCTTTTAGCTCATAGTATATGCTATATTAATTTTGACTCCAGATTTAGAGCTGTAATAATGACTCTGGAAGACTTCTTCATCCTTGTCACTACTATAAGGCAATTTCACACTTTCCTGACTCTCTAAGAGATGTAATACTTGGAAGTGTTAATTGACCAAATCATCAGTAAGAGGGGGAGAAAAAAAGGAACATGAAATATAATTCTGTTCATGAGTTTGACTTGGAAATGTAGGAATGGTCATTACACAACAGATACTCAGAGGAAACAAAACTTAAGCTCTTTTCCATTTAAATAAACTACTTTAAACTCTCAAATGGATTGCTTAGAATAAGCAATAAATATACCAGCATTCTCTTGAAGATTACACATACACCAGGGAAGCTGGTTGGGCCAGACACTGACCTTAATTTGAAGATAAGCCTTTCTTCTCTCATCCAAATGTTTGGGTATGGAAAGTCAGACATGGCTGTGAATACTGAATGGAAGATTTTTTCAGGTGTCAGGAAACTGCTACAGTTACTTTGCCCATAAAAATCCCAGACCTCTTCCTGTATTTGATAAACATCCATCTTTGTTCCTCATGTTGGGGAAAGCTGAAGATGCCCAGCCTTAGACAGATATATGTGCTAGTTCACAGAAGCAAGATCTTACTGATGAATATATTTTAAAAAATAAATTATTTTTTTTAATAAAAAAAAAAGAATTTACTGTCTTAGATATGAAACAGGCTGCAGTAGCAAAAGGCCAAATTCTTAGCTGGTGTCACCTGATGGTCAGCCCAGAAGTGTCCGGGAATACTTTGTGGTGTATATTTTTAAATTAATGGGAAATATTAGCTCTACTTTATGGGATTATGATTGGTCCAGATCATTGTTTGATTAATTTTTACATTTGTAAAACTCAGCAAGAGGCAGGAAAATCTGCCTGTCCTGTTAGTAGAGGCAGACTGTCAAAATTATTGGTGGATTTACTTCATATCACTATCTTCAGTGTGGTTTTCATTGTTCAAGGGAGTGAAGGAAATACATATCTTAATCATGACTTCCTTTCTTTCCAGGATGCCAGAAGATCCCCTTCCCCTTCACAGATAGATGAAGTGAATCCTTTCCAGTGAAGTTTTCGTGGATCTCAGAGGACAAGTGAATGGGGAAGCAAAAGGGACACTTTGTTTAAATAGACAGCTTGGGGCTATTCCTGTTGAATCTGACAGGTCTCTTTCTCATCACTACTGTAAAAAAGAAAAATGGTTATTTTCACTCTGTTTAAAAGCAAATGTAAATCCCAATTCTTGTATTTTTCACAATAATCTTTATGTCCCTCATCGGATGAAGAAAACAAAACCAGAGACCAACGGTAATGTTAATTTCTTCTTAGCAACAAGGTTGGAAATAACAGTTATTCTTCAATTTACACATAGTATCAGAACTTTAGGTGCATGAAGATGGAGAGAAAGGACACAAACAACAGCTAGCCAAAATTACCCCCAGGTTCTTCTCTTAAAACATGTCTTTAAATACTTCTTTCTTTTGATTCTTGCTGAATTATCAGGAACTACACAGGACAGCAAATATCTGAGCATAAGTCATCTTAGTAACAACAGTACTTACAGAAAACAAGACCCTTTTATACTGTCTTATGGGTGATCCAGTGGTTTTCTCTTTAAAAATGTCTGAAACTACCTAGGCTTTGGAGAAAAAAGAGAAAGTGGAACAATTAATATCACAGAACTAAGCTTGAATAAGATCTGCGTTTTACTTTTGGCTCCTGAGCTGAATCACAGTGATTTGCATTCTTCCCTGCCCTCCTCCCCCAAAAGTGTAAAATAATACTTCACAATTTAAAAATGTGCCTCCCATAACTTTAAATGACATTTAATACCACCTTCTTTTGTCATAACAAACCCGGCTCATACTCCAGTGGGGGCTATGTGGTAACTTTGACTAGAACAGTGGAGTTCTGATGGATTATTTTTAGCTTTGGTTCCAGCTCCTTGAGTTTCATTCTGACTCATTTGATTGAATTGATGGAAAATTAAAAGCAAAAATTGGCTGAAGCACCTGTTTTTAAGGGAAAACTAGCCAAGGAAGCTGATAAAACTCTTTTACAGGCCCTGTTAAAGCTATAAAGCGCTCAGTCCAGGCATGTTCTGACCCAGCTCAGGTTCTGTGTAAGGAAAAAAGTGAGAGCTGAAGTCAAGTATCATATTTTAAGACATACTTGGAAAGTTTCTAAAGTTTTTGATTTAGTTGGAGGTAAGGGAGCAGAGCTAAGCTTAAAATCAGTTACGTACCTCATGCTTTTCTTGCTGGAAAGTCCTAGCCACAAAAATACCTTTAATCTAATAAGGTCTTTGACACCTTTATATGTCTAGTGGTAGTGTGGGAGATGTACAAGGTGAAAGAGTGTAAAAACAAGAGAAGAAAAAGATGAAAGAATATACATAAGGAAAAGAAAAACAATCACAGTAAACTGAATGATGAACAGAGGAAAGGTAACACTGAGACAGGAATACATGCTTAGGTAGCATGGATTCTTCTATGTCGACCCTGTAAACAGCCTGAAACTCATTTCATACCTAAACATACTTAATTTGGGGCAGAAGACAAATTCTAATTCTGAGGTCATGACAAAAATTATTGTTTAAAGTGATAAAGTAATCATTCTCAATTCAATCTCTTTTACATGGATAGTTTAAAACACAATGAGGACCTTTAGTTGTACAGATAATGAATGTATCTGATCTTTCTCTCTATCTTGTCTATTTTGCCATTGTCAGCCTGTTGGGTTTCCCACATCTTTTTTAACAAATCTCTTTAGAAGAGAGAGGAATAGCCCCGTGTTTCCCTTTCTCCCTTTCAGAGAGGAATAGCCCCGTGTTTCCCTTTCTCCCTTTCAGAGAGGAATAGCCCCGTGTTTACCTCCTGGAGAATCCTGGAATAGTGTGGTGCTAAAACTGACTGTGTCTCTTTCCTCTTACTGTGATAGAAACATTATAATAATGCAATGAATGAGAAAACCAAAACATTTGAAAAAGAANAAAGGAGCAAAAAAAAAAAAACTGGTTTTTTTTTTTTTTTTTTTTTTTTGATTACGGAATTGATTGACCAGAGTATTTGAACTGCTCCTGGTTTGATAATCATTGCTTCTTACATTTTCTTCCCTCCCTGTTTTAGTTCCTTTTTTGGCAGTTGTGCCTTCAGCTGCTGCTATCATTGCTGTGTCTTCTGGGGTCAAAACAGTTAGCCAGTTCTGCTCTTCAAGGTTGGGTTAAGAAGAAAAATGCATCCATCTGTTACTAGTCATTTAAAACAGTCCATCTGAAGCTTAAATATAATCAGGCAAATAAAATTGTTTATGGTTAATTATTCTGTTTTTATTGGCTTCTCTGGCTGGACATTAGCAAGAGAAAAACATTTCTGAGTTGGTTTAATATAATTACTTGATGGAACAAGGTTTCAGGGTCTAAAGATTGGAAGATTAACACAAGTAATTTTACTCTCATAATTAGTTTTGGATTACAGTCTGTCTCTAATACAAAGAAATCGAAGTGGTTTTGCTTCATATCCTAGATCAGCTTAATGTGGATTTGAGTAGTTTTTTTGAAAAGGATGGCCATCAGATTCAAATGTACCTAGGATCTTGCATAGCTGTCAATGTTTTTAGCATCTCGTTAATTTATAGTCTACATCTTGTGTTGTGTCAACATGTCATTCCTCCCTTCCAGGTAAGAGTAATATAGGGTTAACTAATAATACACCAAAGGTTTTTTTGAAATAATAATTCAGTGCATGAAAATTCAGCCCTGTGTAGGTAGATTATATATTAACAGTGCACCAATTCATAATTCATAATTGTCTTTAACAGCCCAATGAAAGTAAATGTTTTAATTTGGCAGTCAGGAACATGTTTACATTTCTGGATAAAATAAAAGAAGAATCAAAATAGACACATTTTAATGTTAGCATCCATCAAAATGGGTAAAATATTTTTTTACCGAATATTTAAAATCTTGAATTACTACAGGCAGATACCCAGTTTCTGAACACTTTCTGGGGAACTGTACAACCATCACCAGCTCTGTGATATACTCTAGGGACTGTACACAACAACCAGACAAATAAGTGTGACAGGTCATTGCATTTTAGGTTTCGTAAAAGTGCTCACAGCCTCACATGCGCCACATTAAGTACTTCTGTTTGCTCTGGGGCAATTACTTATGGTTGCTATGCCTAAAACCTTAATAGCATCATGAAAACAAATGGAAGAAATAAAATAAAGCTCTACAGTCATGCAGGGGAGTGTGGACGAGTGACAAGTGAGGAAGAGAAAAGCAATAGATGGCATTTTCTAGAGGAGTGAGACAGACCAGCAAGGAAATAATTACTCTTAGGAGTTCTTTTAGGGCTGAAGGCAGAGGAAATGTCATATGTGAACCATAAATACAAACCTGATAAGATTGGAAAAAATGCAAATATATCACTATGAAAACTACCTTCCACTTATTCCGATAAAATAAAAAACTAACTTGTGCTGAATAACCAGTACTAGGCATTCTAGGATATGATTCATGCTAAGTTGATGTAGACAACAGATGAAGATGTCTTTTCTTGACAAGAAAAGGTCAGATGAATCCAAACCTATAATATGTATTTCTTAATTTGTTAAACGACTTCTTTTTTTTGCCAGACATCCAAAGCTTTCCCCTTCCATTGCCCACCACTATCTTCTTCATCCATGGAAGTCAATGTAATTTATTAGCTAGAACCATATCTAGGATCTTAGAGTGAAATGAAGAAGCCTTTCTTAAAGTTTTACAAGATAAGACTCAAAGAAAGATTTTAATTTACAGAATTACATATTCCCAGAATGGCTGAGGCAGGAAGGCACCTCTGGGGATCAGCTAGTTCAACAGGTTCAGTGACAGAAGATTGCCTAGGGCCGTGTCCAGTTGTGTTTTTAATATTTCCAAAGATGGAGACTCTACAACCTTCCTGGGCATCCTGTTCCAGTTCATCCTCACACTAAGACAGTTCTTTCTTACCTTTACATGGAATTTCCTGTGTTTCAATTTGGGCCTTCAGCCTCTTGTCCTGTCACTGGGCACCATTGAGAAGTGTCTGGCTCTGCCTTCTGTACTTCCCCCTATCAGGGATTTATACACATCGACAAGGTCCCCTTGAGCCCTCTCTTCTCCAGGCTGAGAAGTACCAGCTCTCTCAGCCTCTCCTCATATGACAAATCCAGTTCCTTAATCAGCTTCATGACCCTGCACTGGACACCCTCTAGTATGTCTACATGTCTCTCATACTCAGGAGTCCAGCATTCCAGATGTGTCTCACCAGTGCTGAGCAGAGGGGAAGGATCAGTTATCTTGACCTGCTGGCAACACTTTGTCTAATACAGCCCAGAGTACCACTGGTCTTCTTTGTTACAAGGGCACATAGGTGGCTGTTTTCAAACTTGGTGTCCACCAGGATCTCCAGTCCTTTTCTGTCAAGGCTATACTGGTGCCTGGGTTTATTTCTTCCCAGGGGCAGGACTTGGCATTTCCTTTTGTTGAGCTTCATGAAGTTCCTGCCATCCCATTTCTTCAGCCTGTTGAGGTTGTCTAACAGGCTGCTCACCCATCTGGTGCATCAGCCACTCTTCCCTGTTTTCCACTTAAGTGTATTCCTCTTATCTAGACTGTACTTCATCAGCTTGTCTGGGGATGGTATGGAAGACAATGTCAAAAACCTTACCAAAGTAAAGACAAACAGCATCCACTGCTCTCTCTTCATCCAACAGTCATCTAATTGTAGAAGGCTATCAGGTTGGTCAAGCATGATTTCCCCTTCATAAATCCACGCTGACTGCTCCAAATTACCTTATTGTCCTTCATATATTTGGAAAGACTTTACAGGAGGATTTTCTCCATCACCTTCTTAGGAACTGAGGTGCGGTTGACCAGCCTGTATTCCCCCAGGTATTCCTTCTGTCATCTTGAAAACAGGAGTGTCATTTGCTTTCTTTCAGTCCTCACAAACCTCTCTCAACCACCATGACGTTTCAAAGGTAATTGAGAGTGACCTTATAGTGACATTGACCATCTCTCTGCACTTGTAGATGCCTCCTATCAGGTCCTACAGACTTGTGTCTGTTTATTCTGTTTAAATGTTCCCTAACCTGGCCCTGCTCTGCTGAGGGCAAATCTTTACCTTCAGTCTCAGGGGCCTGGGACTGCTGAAAGCCAAAGGTAAAGAACATATTCAGTACCTTGGTCTTTTCTGTGTGTTTTGTCACCAGGTCTCCTGACCCATCCATCAGCAGACCGGCGTTTTCCCTGGTGTACCTTTTGCTGCCAATGTATCTGCTGAAGTCCTTTTTGTTGCTTTTCACATCCCTTACCAGATTCAACTCCACATAAGCTTGGCCTTCCTAACTGTGTTCCTGAATGCTCAAACAGTGCCTTGATATTCATCCTGGGTCACCTCTCCCAGCTTTTGCTTCTTGCACATTTCCCCTTTAAGTTTGAGCTTTGCCAGGAGTTCCTTGCTCATCCATGCAGGGCTCCCACCACTCTTGCTTGAATTCCTGCTCACTGGGATGGACCCTTCTTGGAAAGTGACACTTTTCACTGTCAATTTCACAATTCAGCATACCTACGTTTTGTTCTACTTTGGTGGCTGAAGCTTTAGACTTATTGAGTCTACTTTAATTGTGACCTTAATTTTACTAGTGCATTGTTCCATCCCTAATTAGCTAAATAAAATTGTAATACTTTAGCTTGGTAATTAGACTTCTTAAATGAATATTTGCTTGCTCATCTATTTTAATAAAATCAATGCAGGCTATGCAGATTTGGGTTGCTCTAACAAATTGTAATATGGTTCAAGAATCACAAGGGCATGGCTAGCCTTAAAGATGTCATTTCTAAACCACTCAGATCAACTTCCAAATGAATATTTAAATCATTTTTGACTATTACCCTTAGACCAGGCTATGTGAATTAAGAACATTTTCCTTCACTTCACTGATGTGCAACAATAACGACTCAGGCCAAAAGCTGCCACAGAGCTGCAATGAAGGTGATCTATGAGATGGCAGAATACCTTGCTCTCTGTTCCTTCTGTATGTTAGGCAGAATCACCTCCGCTTCTGTATGGCAATGGGCATCACATTCACCTCTGTGATTTGCCAGAAGATCACTGTGGTCGTAAACCACTCTTCTTCACTATGCCATTGAGACTTTTTTGAAAAGTATGGGTGAGAAGACCATGGAATATACACATTTGTATTGGTCAGACTAAGTTTGTCAGTCATTCTTTTTGGGCTTATCTTTTATCTTCTAGTGTGTCGTACAGAAATAAACTAATTCTTTGGAAAGTGACATTAGGAAGCGTAGTAAAGAACTCTAGTCCACTGCGTACTTAACACCAAGGCTTGTGTAAGTGTACACCTGTATACACTGCTGGAAAGCTTATCACAGTGGCTGCTGTTTACAAAACATTATCAGTGGGATTTTCAGAAGGATTTAGCAATCCCAGAACTCATGCACTATCAGAATCAATGGGCAAACTTAAAGTTAGGCCAGTAAACAATACTTTTGGGAATCCTCTCCCACGTGCTATGGTGCAGCTGATCAGGATATGTTATCTACATTTTTTGTCAAAATGCCAGAAAATAAATAAATGTGTCAGGCCCTGCTTAATCAAATAATAAATGCTCAGAATATGTTCTGAGAACAGATAAATGGGTAAAAAATCCAGATAAAAAATCACCTTCATTCACAAGCATCTCACTACTCCTTTCATAAAGTAGTAAAATACCTAAACTGCCTCAGCTCAGGTTAGGACATTAATCTGGCATAAAGCCCAAGTTCTGGACCCTGACATGTCTCTGCATAGCTTACTTCAGATCTAATTGTGCCCAATTTTAATGAATACATCTTTGGTTGCTGAATATAGAAACACAATTTCAGTCAAAAACACTGAACCTTTTAATCGTAAACAAGCTATAACAAGCCGTTTGAGCAGCTGCGTTGAATGGCTCTCAGAGCCATTTTCTGAAGCTGAATTGATGGGTGATATTTATTTTACACAGTGGGTAATATAAAAGGTAAAGTAATTTTGAAATACAATTGCTAATAAAGAGATTAAATAATGTCTTATAAATATGTTAACAAGCCATTCTAGTGATATTTAATATAGACACACTTAAAAGCAGTTAATAATCAGGTATTCACATTTAACGACGTTACTGGTGTTTCACTGCTAGATCCCTGAAATTACGTCTCTGAATAATGTTACCAACTGTAATCACTACTGTGCTATCAATTAATATTTGGAATTGTCCATGATGACAAGACAAAGGCACACATAAAATACTTGCATAATCAAAATCTATATTAATGGGAAGTTGCCATACGAGGGAGATATTTTTTCTATATAGATGATTTGGGTGTTGGTGTTCAGCTTAGTAACTTGGTAGCTTTCAGCAGGAGATTTAAAAAATTTTCTTAGAATGATTAATTTTAAAGCTAATCATATAATGTCAGAATTTTCTGAGAGGAATGTCAAAGGAAAAGGATTTATATAATCAGTTATTTTGCTGAAAACCCCTTCAACCTCTGAAACTGCTCAGTGAATAAAAATGAACCAAAAGCCAATACATATAATTATTCATCATGTGTGTGGAGTCATTTTTATTGATATAATGACTAAAGATGAATAAGATTTTTTTTAAATATTTTTTTTTCAAAGCATTGTAAAGATTTCTCATCACTAGAGAAAATATTCCTGAGTACCTCTGTTCTGTGAGCAAAATTTCCTCTAAATAAGTCTTTGGACAGATGCTCTTTTTTGCATATTACTGTGATAGTGGAAGAAGTGCAGGTAGTGATGGGGACTCCTCGCCTTGACATTCTGTCAACTTAGTCAGTTCAACAATAGCTTCTGCATCTTTGTCAGTCAAAATGCACCAGACAGATTAACTCAAAACAGTTTAAACAGCAGAGCTTTCCTACCTAGCTCACTCCAAAGACGACAAGAGTAGTGTCTGATGTGCAGCTCCGTAGAACCATGCAACAGGAATGGACAGGGAGTAAGTTAGAGTGTCCCTGAGGAGGAGTTTTCTTCTTTTCCATCATCACCACTGAGACCAGAAATGAACATCTATCTACAGTCCAGTCATGCAATATGGCCTTCAAGAAGTGGGACGGGGCAGACCTGTTCCAGGTATAAGGGAACTCCACCCTGGAGAAACCCTGGTAGAGTAACGCATCCTTCTCCAATTGCAGCTGATGTGCAGACTGAGAAAGAAAAAAGGATATTCAAAGAGTGGAAAATAGACAGTGCAGCAACTTTGTAGTAGTGGTGCCAACTAGCCTAAATAGCAGGAAGGTCAAGTAGTTTTCATGTACCCCTGTTTCACTCTCTCTACTTCCTCCTGCTCTCTTTCTCTTCTGGAGGCTACTGGTGCTGAAGGTCAGAAATTCCTATTACAGGAACCTGTAGTGTTTTTGTGCAGGGTGAATTTTCATAGAGTCATAGACCCATAGAATAGTTTGCGTTGGAAGGGACCTTAAAGATCGTCATGTCTTCCACTAGACCAGATTGCTCAAAGCCCCATCCAACCTGGCCTTGAACACGTCCAAGGATGGGGCAGCCACAACTTCTCTGGGCAATCTGTTCCAGTGTCTCACCACACTCATAGCGAAGAACATTTTCCTGTTTTGGAAACAGACATTCTTAAGGTTCTGGTTTGCCTGCTCTTTTTGTGGTTGCCTTTTCCTTGAATTCAGAGTGCTTGAGTCACTTTTGAGAATTAAGATCTTGCATGTGACCTTCTGGCTTTTGTACAGAATTCTTTCACTGTGGAGTGCTTTTATGCTGCCAGCATGGAATAAATACACAGTGTATCCAGAGCTGTTAAATGCATTATGTGAGAGAGCTTAGAAACATGAGTTATATTTAAAACAAGAAGGTTACCTCACCTGTACACCTAACAAACATTTAGCCAAGTGGGAGGCATAATGGGGATCATTTATTGCTATTTAATGTCAACAACAAAATTCCTAAGTAACGGCAAAATATGCTCTGACAGGTGAAGCACAAATGTGAATCTTCGTCTGCAATTTGTATGACTTTTCTGACATATGAGCCAAGTGCAGCTACAATCTGTCAGTATCATTTGAACTGTTATTGTATTTGTCAACCTGGTATCAGCAGTACAACGGAAGAAGGCAGGCAAAGACTGATTCCTGAACAATAGCAGGATACCTCCTTGTAAGTGCAGTGTAGATTAAGCAGTTAGTATGAAACAGCCCGGAACTGTGTGTATGTATTCAAAGCCCATTGAAATCATTGGGAAGGAACTCAATAATTTCAAGGTTCTTGGAGGAGGCACGGTGTCTACAGAAGTGCTTAAGTCCCGCTTACTTCTACCAAAGACTGGGGAGTGTTTTAGATTTTATACAGTTCTTAAAGCTTCCTTTTCTTCCCTTGATTTCAGTTGCTGTTTGTCTTTAGAAGCTTTAATCTCATTTAAAAGCAAGATTTTTTTATATGACTTGCCTTTAACTCTGTAGTTGATGTTTTAGCAGCGGTAATTTTCTCTCTCACAGCCTTTTGTCTTTCTTTTTGCGTAAATGCTTACATTTTAGTGGTTTTTCCACACAAGGTGATTGCATTAACTTAACAAAGTGGCCTATAAATCTCTCACTTCATATAACGTGACTTTTATATGGCTGATTTGATATTTTAGAATCCTTGAATCACAAAAGTGGTGGGTTGGGAAAGGATCTCAAGAGGTCCCCAGTCCAACCATCTGCTCAACGCTGAAGTCAGCTCAGGGTTTTCTACAGTCGGGTGTCAGAAACCTCCAAGGACAGACATCCTACCACATTTGTAGGCATAATTTCTAGTGCTTAATTACTCTCCCAGGAAAAGTTTTCCCTTTATGTCCTTTCCTTCTATATCTGTCACATAGCCCTTTGTAGGAAAAGAACGAGAGGTTGCACAACTAATATGATGAAATTAATGCAACTAAGATATCAGGCAGCCGTCCCACAAATATTTGCAATAGTAGGAAGAGAGCTTACGTAGGCTGAATTAAAAAAGAAAAAAAATATGGCCATAAATTTCTGTGCCATTGCCTGTCTGCATTGATTCCCCATTTTCTTTTGCATCTGGAATGTTTGCACTTTATTTCTCTCCTAACACTAATTTTCACATGCTGTGTTTTTACCAGCAAAACTTTTATTGATTCTTTATATTTTATTTTATGTGCCCTCAAGGTTTCTCCCCACTCACATTTAAATCCAGCTGTGCCAAGATATTTTTAGACAACTGGACAGATATTGGGTTAATCAGTCTTTGTGCCATGAATTCTGATTATTACATGAATCTCATTCTGGGTGTCGTTCTCCTCATCTTTGTTTCCACCTATTCTCTTTTGTCTTAATTTTGAATTAGAAGCTTTTTGGGGTGCTGGGGGGGTCTTCTTTTTAAATGCCTAGGCATTATGTAAAATAAGCCTCTGGTCCATGACTGGGTTCTTTAAAGGTCAAATTAATAGTACAGAAGCACTCGGGAGAGTTAATATTAGTGTGCAATATTAGTGTACAAATGAACTTTTTAAACCCAAATGAGAGGTTTCATAAATCTAATCCATGACAATGTCAATGCATAAAGATTTTTTTTTTTTTTAATCTTTCCCAACCAGAAAAATAATGCCGTGGCCTTACACCCAAAAGGTTAGATTTTTTTTCACTACCAATAATCTTACCATGTGAAACTATAGCTTACTGACTATAAGAATCCCTTACGACTATCTTTGGAGTTATAGGGAAATATTATTTGGAAGAAGCAGAGGATGGCACTGTTGGACTGCAATAATGAGGCAATACAGCCTGCAAATCTTGAATTACAGCATTGCACAACCTTACAGAAGTTATATCAAATGTCTTAAAGGAAGCACAAGCAGGAAAAAGGTTTACACTGGGTTTTTGATCATCAAAATTTTGCTTGAAGTCTGGCAGTCAGATAGGAAAAATGGTTCTTTAATGGGATGTGGCTGTAGAGTAATGGAGAAAAGGTAGGAGAAGAACACCAAAAACATTAAGTCATAGATTTTGGGAAATAAATCAGTAGTGTAACTGCGAAGCACCTTTCTAGCACTGAGTTCCTAGCTGTGAAGGTACTGAGCATTTGCAAAGACATTGGTTTTGTGATTATGGTTTTCACAGGCTGTTCCGATGGATTCTCCCACAAAGGCAGTAATTCAGATAGGAACAGGAATGAATTTGCAAACAGGTAAACCACTTCAGAAAAAAGGGACCTTCTCATAGATATGTCTCCATTCTGTATTTATATAGGTTGTCACTAGCCTATTCCTCCAAATTTCACAGGAAAATCTTTATCTTAAAAACCTATTTAATACAGCTAGAAGGGAAAGAATCACATTCCAGGAATGTTAATATAAGTGTTTAAAATTGTTGTGCAATTAAATAATTCAGTTTTGTTATGCAGGATGCCATCAGCTATGGAAGCCTCCAAAATTTGCTGGCCATGTGTAGTCAATTAAACCAATGTGCACTCTATTCGTTTCTCTGTTGTCCTAATTAAGCTTCTGAAAATGAAACACAGTGGCACCATTTGGCTAAAGAATGAATTTTCACCTCTAATATGACCGCTGCAGTGGGCTTACCCACTGGTCTAGGCAACTTTGGGAGACCAGTCCTTTTTGTGTGAGTGATGAGAGCTACACAGCACTGTGGAATCTATCAGATTCATATGAGCCATCTTGCAGTTCAACAAGATTTGGTTTTCAGAATTGCTTATGCTGCCAAGTATATTGAGATAAACTTGGAGCAACATGCTAGACTGCCAGTATAATTTGCAAGTAATTATCTGTTAAAAAGTGCAATTGTCAAAAAATAAAATGAAAATAGAAGTAGAATTTAGTTGAGACCATGACTTTAGTTCTGAGAAGTTGGCATGATCATTTTATTACAATTGGTTTGGCACTCGGAACCCAAACCCATCCAAACTGCTCTTATAATTTTGCATTATAACTACAAACCTCAATGAAATTCCATGTTTACTTGGAAGCTTTACAATTCCATATGTACTTTTCACTAAATCTCTGCTCAGTTTAATTGCAATGCAAACTCAGATCAAGTGAATTCTAGGTGGTTTTAGTTTTCATAAGAAATCATGTTACAGAGCTCGGAAAATACCTATGTTTTCTGTACATCAATACTGTATCATTATNTTTTTTTTTTTTTTTTTTTTTTTTTTTTAATTCAGTCATGGGAAGAAAAGAAAACAGGATTTTTACATTCTGAATGCAAACTTTTTCACAGTAGTCATCTCAGTCATTCCCATTTTTATTAACTCCTGTAAGAAGAATTTAACTTTTAGCAATCCTTTTTAAATTTTCCTTGGCAAGTGTGCTTTAATGTTCCAAAAGTTAATTGACACTGGTCTAAGTTCTCTATAGTCACATGGTTTATTGCCTGAAGGTATCTCAGGGATACCTTGTGACTTACTATTTGTACTGATTTTGTATTAACGTTACCCTGGTTAACATTTCTTGTTTCTCATGATTTTCACTTTTCTAAAGTACTTCTGTACTGTCAAACCAACAACAATCAAACATAAAAACAAACACAGCAACTAACACAAAATTACTGAGGAAAATATAAAGTGTTTGAGCAGCTGAGCCACAGCAGCAAGAATGCTCAAGCTTTTCCATGTTCAGTTCCAATTTTTAGATTTTCTAAAACTGTCATCTTTCCAGAAGAATCCTAACAGATAAAATCAGCGTAACAAAAATAGTTTCTGGGGTTATGGCATCTGGAAATTGTTGACCGCAGAAGGTTGTGGCAGCAGATAAGACATTCGGTAGAGGAACAATTTCTTGGACTACTTATCCATAAATCGATACAAAAAGGACGATGCAGGGATGTACTTTTAGCATCCCTAATACAAGGGTTGCTGAGGAGAAGGGACCCCAGGAAATGGCCAGGCTTGAGGGCTTTCTTTAACCAGAATCTTTGCTACTGTCTGAGGAAGAAACTGAGCTTGGATGGATGCTTGGTCAGGTGAAGAAGGGCATTTATTATGTTCTTAGAGATTAACAAGCAGGTAAAACTTGGGTTTTCATTCCATTAATTATTTCAGCAAACTATTGGATGTGTTGGTTTTAACATTTAGAGTTCATGTAGCCATATAATGAATGTAAGAATATTCAAGATTGCTCTCAAATTTTTCTTTAAGAATATTCAACATCCTGTTAGACAAACTTTTAAAATTAAAAAAAACCCAGCCATCTTTGTTTGAAAAATGAAGGGCTTCCTTTGTTTCTTTTAAATTTTAAATTAAGTGAGATGAAGCACTTGCCTTGATGAAAATTAGACACACCAGGGCAACTTTGTGCAGTTGTTTATTTATTTGTATGTCCTAAAGTTGCTTCTTTAGGTTAAATGGGTGAGCCCAAGTTTCTTAGTATTATTAAAGTGTATCAGGAAAAAAACCTATTTTTCAGACCGTTTGTAGTAATTTCAGAATCATTCTAGTCATTACTCTTCTAGATTGCTAATTTAAAGATCAGAAATGTAAAATTAGATGCTCTTGAAATAACATCCTACAGTCAACATACTTTTTGATAATATTAAAAGAAACTTCTGGGAGGTATAATATGCTAATAAATTTGGAATCTTTTAATTTGTGGGATTAATTGAATTCAACCATATCTTGCATTTGAAATTTTAAAGCATAGAAGGCCAGGAGTTCAATGCCAGAATGAAATATTTAGGATGAAATCCCACTTTTAGGCTGGCCAGTGACAAAGCTTTTGTTAACTTCTATGGGGTTGTCCCACTACATGCACCGTCTGTGCAGTATACATATTTGCTTTACTATAAATATATATTATGCATATATACCACATATGACATCACGGCTGACAAATGAAAACTTCAGAAAAAATAATTTCAAAATTTTGGAACATCTTTAATAGAAACTTAACATTTTAAAACCTTTCTCTTGCTTTCTGATCTTTCTGAAAAAGCAGGGAGAAAGTGTGTGCAGCACTTGTGCAGAAACATGAGTGATACTGAGTTTCCCATGCACATATAGAGAGCAGTAACAGTCCAGTTTTTCTTATGTTTGGAGATAGCCATAAATACTGCTAAATAAATCAGCTGAGACTTTTGTTTTTTTTTTTTTTTTTTTCCATTTTCCAACCATTTCTACTCCAACTACCACAAGGTTACCTTGTACCTGCTCCTTGCATCTTTCTATAATAGCTTTTGTACCCTGACTTTTGAAAATATGTACAGGCACTCACAGTCGTTCTCTAGGGTAATTGGTCAGTGTGAAAGGCCATCACGGTTTATGGGGCAGCAAATTCATTTTAGAGATAATTAAAGACTATTTTTATCCCATACCATTATTTTTCTTGTTCAAATGCTTCGCAGCAATAGAGTGGTCTAGGCACTGTTAATGATTTGTACAGTTGTCACCAAAGCAAAAGGAGAGGTATTTGTCTTAAACTATCTGTCTAGTGTTATTTATACAGTAGCACAGGAAGCAATTACTGTATATTGAAGAGTTCATGTGAGAATACTAAGACCAACAATCGTGGCAGCCAGTTCTGAATGCTTGCAGAGATTAACATTTAAAATCCTATTTAAATTGCTGTATTTTCTCATGTACAGCCTGCACCTCAGATAACTTTAATCTCTGTTTTTACAGAGATTTTTACAGTCTTGTCCTCATGATAGGCCCTCAGAAAACTCTGAGGACCTGAGGTCGTGTCAGCAGTGAGACATGGGGGTTTAAAGGAAAAATAGTAGGTTGTGAGGGGCAGAGAAGGGAAGCTATTTGAAACAAGAAAGCTCTAAGATAATCTTCTCCAGATTTATGCACATGTATAGTCTGTCCTGTTATTGAGTCACAAGTTAGGTTTTCTTGATAATATTCCATTTTTGTTTGTTGGTTTATTTCATTTTGTTATGATAGATAACCCCGAAGTTACGCATAGAAATTCCCAGTAAAACATGCAAAGATAACCCTCGTAAGACATTCAGAGGAATATGGTTGAAGACATACCGTATGCAATACTTTTTGAAACAGTAGATTAAAGTTGCCCAACCCACCTGATCAAATGAGCAAAATACTCATAGATTCTGAAAGAAACTGAAAAGAGCACACCAAGAAATTTGACATTTTGATTGCTCTTTCCTTTTCCCTACATTGCTCAAAATTTATACTGTGACTTTTTAATTCATTACTTATTAATAGAGCTGAATAGGATTTTTCCATCAATTTTAATTCTTCTTTACAGATAAATTGAGATTTTGTTTTCTTAAAGTAAAATCTTAAATAACTATTTTTACAAAGCTGATTGAAAATTATCATCAAAAAACCCAAATAAAATGTTTTGGTTTTGGACAAATTCAATCCAAATCAAAGCAATCTCCATCAAGGGCAACATTATGGTGGTTGTTCTTGCTTTGCATTTGCTCAATCCATACCTTACAATCCATCATTCATATAATTTCTCTTTTTAACATTTTAAGAAGATTTACTGGCTGTATGTCTAATAGTAGTAAAAGTGGTCACCTGTATTTAACATGAAGAAAAAACAAAAAATATGTATTCCCATTTTCCTCCAATATGATTTAAACTCATTGTATTTCTTGACTAGAGAGGACTTAAAATAAGAATGAGGTTTGTCTTGAATTACAGATAAAGGTGTATATATATACACATATATATACACATATTAGGTCTGGCAGCTCTTTGGGTCTTATCACTTTATATAATGTTAAGAAAGAGGCAAAAAAAAAGACTCTCCTGGCTGTTTGGTATTTCTTCCAACTAAGAATTTCTCAGAAAGAAAATTTTAATGAATTATGTCCCTAGCTCCCTACAAATAGATATTTTCAGTGGCTTTCTTAAAAGTAACTATTTTTTCATAGTGGTCTGCTGGGTTTTTCCTGATCACAATGACAAAGTAGTGTACTGGACAAACAATAGGTACTACTTATTTGAAATGTTGTTCATCAGAATTTTCTGTCCATGCAGATACTTCGCTGCAGCTTTAATAAAATGGCTGGTTACAGCAGCATTAAATCTGTATTCTGTTGGCATGACTTTGCATTCTTTGCCAAGGGCACTTCAGCTCATTTGTATGAAGATAAAGTAGGTAGGCAATTCTATGTTCACCAAGTTGCCTTTGATCTGCTGGCAAGAATGTGGAGTTTATACATACAGAATCTTTGTTTAATGACTGACTGTGCAGGATAGATTTTTGCAACCTTGGATAACAATACATTTTCTACCATATTGCATTCTGTCTCCATGCCATTTACTCGAGATGCAAAGTATACACGTTTTTTTTTTCCTCTAAAGCCTGTGTTTACAGACAAGAAATTCTGTTTCTTTGTGAGCTGTCCAACTTTCTCTTATGACTTTTATTTATTAGATGCACATGGTTGAATATCTTTAAACCTTGCTGGCACTGAATAAACTGGGGAATGTTGGAACCATTTTTCTCCTAAAAAGAAAAGTTGTTCCCCTTTATAGAATGTGTAAAATTTCCAATCAGCTAACCAAATCTCTTTTGCAATCTGAAATATTATTAATTTAACAAAAACATTCCATAAGATTGTTCTTGATAAACTGGGCATGTAACAAATTGAGTAGAACAAATTTATTTGGACATCTTGACTGGAAAAGGGGAAACATAACCCCCATTTTCAAAAAGGGAAATAAGGAAGACCCAGGGAACTACAGGCCAGTCAGTCTCACCTCTGTGCCTGGCAAGATCATGGAGCNCCCTGCCTATGGCAGGGGGGTTGGAACTCGATGATCTTCAAGGTCCTTGCATGTAACAAATTGAGTAGAACAAATTTATTTGGACATCTTTTATGTACCTCACTAATTAAATACTTTGGAACTATTCTTGGCACGATAACTTGCCTGAATAAATGATATCATATCCGGTCATTGTCTTTTTCCCTCTTTTATTATTATTCTTACTCTGCTCAACTGTGATAATTGGTATTTGTTTCTTGCCACGTCCATCTAAATTTGATCTGAGATTTATTAAAATGAATGTAATAATAGCTGTATGTCAGGAGTTTCCTAACAGATCACAGCACATTCAACTGTTTCAAAGTTAAAGGCAATTATTAAAAGGATTCAGGTGTTGTATCGTGACATTTTGTGTTTGTGTGTGTATTTTAAGAGTTACACTCTTACATATTTATATATATATGTAAAGTTATATGGATATAGTTTTATGTTGTGTATAGTGTGTATATAGTCTATATACTTGGTAATTACTGATGGAAGGTCTCTCATAGAATCATAGAATGGCTTAGGTTGGAAAAGACCTTTAAGATCATCGAGTCCAACCTAACTTCTCCTAAGCATGATTTGTAGATAAAGCCCTGAAAACCATAGCTGTTTCTAATGTCTGTCTCCAGTACTACTGACACCTGAGACAAATTCCTGGTTGAAGAGACTGGGGAGAAGATTGAATGTTTGGCTGCAAATCCTGAAAACAATGCATATTTGTGGGACAACAGGGAAAGCCTTTACAGTGATGATGACAGATATCAAATAAACAATGTCCAGTTCAGCTTCAAACTCCAAACTGCCACAGCTGGCAGAGGAAGGATGGAAATTGTGAAAACCAATCAACACTTGTTTGCTTACTGGGAAGTCAGTCAGTCCTTCAGCTTTCCCATGTAACTATTAGTTTTCAAGTCTTGGTAGGCTGTTGGTGTCATGCAAGGCGTGAAGCCCATCACAGGTGGATTTATGGCGGGCAGGTCCCTGGGGAAAGATGCTTTTATAGAAAGGAAACAGAAGACTTCAACAGGTTAAAGGGAACTGTATCTGCTGGTCTATTGGCTCTGCCGTCCCCTAAAGAGTAAGATTCCTCTTTTGGACCCAGACAAGACATGAACCAGAACTGGGGTCATGAAGGAAAGGGAAGTCCATACATAGACTGCAAATAAGGTTTTCCTTGTAGGAGGACAGGGCCACATTCAGACAGCGTGCTTTACATAGGTAGCCCTCAACGCTGCTAACACTTCAGCACACTCCACTACGTGCTCAAAAGTTTGCTTAACCAAGCAGAAAGATTTTAAGCAGAGACAAGTGGACAGGAAGTGTGAGTAACTTATATCTCAGACATAATATAATAGTTTTGGTAGGTAACTAGGCGAGAGGTTTGCTTGGGTTGTGGCTTATGTCTAATATGTCCCTGAACTCAGAAGTACAACCTATAAACAGTTATCATCAAGATAATATGGTTGATAAAATCATGACTTTGAAAGAGTTAAGTGGTGAAGATTTCATGGTGTACAGTGATTTACAAACTAAATGTTATGTGGAGCCAAAAGCTGGCTGAATGCTTTGAAAGGATCAGTAGTCAGCCAGAAACAAACAGGCTACCCAGAAGAAATAAACCAATACATTCCCTGAAATCTTCAAGTGAGACTACTGTGGTTGCATAAATATGTGCTGTTCATTTTGTAACCATTTGCTGAAATAGTATGATAAGAAATGGCAAAAATTTAGTGTAACATAAAACTGGATTGTTTTGGTAACAGCCACTGCTGTGAGGAATCCTCTGTGAAATTTCTTGTATCTTACTTAGGAGATGACTGTGGCCTGGAGAGATATTAAGGAGGAAATGGATGAGATACCCATGGGTACTTGGAGGTGCCTGTGGAACCGAGGCGAAGAAAAGCCAGGAAGATTTTCTGTTGAAAGCTGTGGGCTACATGTCTGAAGAAGTGAGTTGAAGGCAATGGATTGTGCTCTGAGCTTCTCTGCGCACTGAGAGAGAAGATGATGGCAGACTCTTCCTTGTGCTGGAAATCTGGCATGTCACGGCAACATGTTATTCTTGCAGGAAAAGCAGGCATGGTGGTGCTGCTGCTGCCTCAACAGTGTGGATACATATGCAGCCCTTAAGGCCTGAGTACGGGAAACATACTAGGACAACAAGTCTTCCCAGAACAAAACAGGAGAACATGGATGGAAAACCCTTTCTCTTTACCAGCTATTTCTAAAGTTTCTCTCCATTTTCTAGTACCATGGCTAAAATCAACAACATAAATGTCAGCAGAATACAGCTGGATTTCCAGCAGTGTAACTAAGATTAGAATTAAGAAATCTTTTTCTGTATCTATAGCTATCTATACCTATATATCTGAAGCTTGCTGGCATTTCCTAGATAAATCTCTCTCTAAATTTATCTGTAATGGGACAATGTACCTAGAATCACGACTTCTTAAGGAATCCAATGAATTGTGGTGAGTCCTAGCTGCAGTTTATTTGGCTCATTCTGTTCACTAGTGGCGGCGTTTAGTCAATGGCCAAGCAAGGCTGCTTCCTCAGGTGGTGTAAATCAGCCCACCACCACTGACATTAATAGATCTTTGCCAATTTACATCAGATAGGAGCCTCTCCTGCTCTTTCTTCCCAAAATTTATGAGGATTATGGAAATGAGCTGTGGCCCTAGTGGCAAATGTATCATTTATATATGCCAGGTCTCATGCATAGTGTGATTGCTGTGCTCTCCAAATCTTTATAGACATTCTATGATATATGTGATGACTAAGTAGTGGAAGTCAACAGAAAAAGGAGTAGGCATGCTGTATAGAATTTTTCTTTGGATATTTTCTCTTATCTTTCCTTGAGTTTAGGAAAGAGGGTAAAAATTATACTTAATAAACTATTTTATTGAGTTATTTGTATTTTAACTCATCATTACACTTGGGTTTCCTCCTTTTCTGCTAATATTTGCATTGTCAAACTGCTTGTATCATTTTCAAGGTCTAAACATTCGCTCCTCATAGCTTATTCATATGCTGCCTACCGAGGACTGAGGAACTAAAGGCAATTGGCAAGCCTACATTTCACACAGAGCTGCTGACCCTGTTTCGTGAAAGTTTTATGTCTGTGAACTAGGGTAAAAATAAAATAAAAACGAATCCTAAGAAAACCAGAGCCCTGTAAATCTAGAAAGCAACACTTATTGTGGCTTCCAACGATGACTTCTCCAAATAAATTCAGTATTTCTTATTTAGAGCTCTATGCTTTAGTATCAGAGAAATCAGATTCATGAAACAGACAAGAAACGAAAATATCAAATAAATACATGTTTCATTTAAACCCCCACGCCATTACCGATATCTAATTCTCTCCCTTTCTTCCTCTGTGGTTTAAAAACAGAAAATGAGTGCCTTGGAAAAAAATAATAAAAACCATGGGGTTTGTATCATATTTTTGTATTTTTTCCCCTAAGTGTCTTTGAGTTACTTTCCCCTAGTTTGCTATAGAGATTGAAATTTGTAATAGTTATATAGTTTTATTTACTTCCCTGTTTGCACATCATCACTGAGGATGTCAACTATGAAAGTAACACCTGCTAGCAAACTACTAACACAGAAACAAATTTCAAATTGTACTATCCAGGTTTCTACAAGACTGATGGTACAGATACACTCCCAGTGACTGATGATAAGAAGGATCTGGCTTTTTAGAAGGATGTGAGGATCTTGAGGTCGTATGGTGCCAGTACTGTCCCTAAGAACAGTGACAGGCTGTGCCTTTCCCCTCCAGGAGACCTTGGCACCTCCCCTTAGCACACCACTGATGGCTGTGGCAGGGGTGTGAAGGGGGCACAGGTATCCTAAAAATCAGTCTGGGGTGGGTGCCAAGTGCTGGTAAATGTGATGAGCGTGACTGTTTTTAAATATCTGGTTATGGCAAAGCAATGCTATGTGAAATGTCAGGCAATGACATGGGAGGAAATGAGAAGGTGCAGCAGTGCTGGAGTTAGTGTTGCTGTCTGGGGATGTCAAGACCCTCATTGTACTCAAGCCCTGATACAGCTGTACACTGGCCAACAGCTCTCCATGGGTCAAACAGAAACTAGAAAAGAATAACTTTAATATTACAGCAAATAACATATTTATCTTTTGGCAGCACTTAGTCCCAGCTGCAATCAGGCTCCTCGGTGCTTTGCACTTTACCAACGCATACAGAAAAGCAGTCTCCTCCTGAAGCCCTTGTAATACAAACAGGCAGTCCAGCCAAAGAGTAGGAGGAATAACTCCTCCTGAGTTATAGACACCAGATTATATTACTTGTTAATTACAGTAAAACTGTTTTGGGGTTTGGCAATGGAAAACATCTTGCTTTGTTTCACCCAACGTTCACCACTCCTTCTGGAAAGCAATTCCTCCCAAAAATGGTACTTTAATATGTTAAGCTGCTGAGCAGCAGATGTCAATGGTAACACCGTGGGAGGGGAGCAGGACTCTGTTTTCTTGATTGTTAATAACAAAGACACGCCTGTCTTTTTAGTGGACTCAACCTTATTGTCTACTCCTGCCTATATACATGCCTCCTATCTGATCTTCACTGCCACTAGTTCCAGTTAGAACTCACGGTTAAGATAATTTATAATTATATCACTGCATATTTCTATTCAATTTTTAGCTCAATTTCCTATATGATTCCTATATGACCACTTCTGTCTCTATGTTTACTCAAAGCTTGGAACCCAGTCAACTATTTCAAGAAAATTAATCAGAAGAAATGATGTTTTGAAAGAAATTAAAAGACCGTTATTTTCATGAAAAAGGTGATGAAATAGAAATTCAGTACACACCTGTCCTGAATGAAGGGAAGGCTATTAGACACAGATAATTAGCATAAGAGAATAAGCTGCTGTATTGAATGCTTGAGGAAAGCTCCTGGAACAGATGACTTAGACACCAAATGCAACAAAAACTGAGGCAGCCATAAGAAACAATATTTTATTTTGGTGCTTGCAGAACTCTTTGTCCTAACTCTAGAAAACCTGGATAACTAGAATGGTGAAAGTTCATCTAAATGCAGGGCATGTTCACTTGCTAATCTCTGGTTTATTAACTAGGCTATTTGCTGATGTATCATTATTATTCCTTCTCTGAATGCATTTATGGCTCAAGATGTGCTCTCCAAAAACCAAGACTTTATCAGAAAATTGAACAGGTAGACTGCTAGTGGAAGGAAAGCCCTCCTGAGCTTTCCTGTGTACAGAGCAAACACAATATAATGGCGAGCATGGATTTATTCTTTGGGCTAATGCTCCCTGCTGAGGTGCAGCAAAGAAGGCTGGCACAAGACAGGCAGATGTCCCCATCAGAGTCTCAGGGTTTTACAGGTTTTAGGATCAGATGAGATCTCAAACCCTGTGCATAGAGTACGGGCCAGTAATGCATTTAATTTTGATATCTATGTATTAAAACCACAAAGCAGTTGATGTATTTTTGTGGCAGTAGTAACCAGAAACAATGGAGTGCTGTACATCAACCTAATTCAAGAAATTATATTATGGTTTATCCCCAGCCTAAGGTGAGGTAAGTGACATAGAAATCAAAATGTCAAAGGAGTTCAGGCAGATGCTTTAAAGTCCTAAAGAACTGCTTTGTAAAATACTTTAAAAAGAGAATGTAGTGGAAGGTACATTATTTTGACAGAATGGGAATGAGTGCTCATTCCTCTCCTGCTGAGCTTACTGTCCTTACTTACCAGCTGTTCCTGAGTATGTCTCTATAGGATATATATATAAGTGCACACACACACACAGACACACATATATATGGATATTGTAGAACTGCTGACACCAGTTATAAATGATGACTGGAATTTCTAAAACTGAACTCCAGTCTGGTGTTTCTTAATTTACGGGTAAATATTTCTGATGTTCAAAATAATTCTAAGCCCTGCCTGATGCCACTTCAAATCTACAAATTGCTTTTTAACCTGTATCATTAAAAAGGTTTAGAGTGGTTGTAAATAATTTTGGCTGTTGTTGCTACTTATTCAGACAATAATAGAAGCTAGGATCCTACTGGAGCAGAACCCAGGGTACAAGGTGCTGTATAAAGACAGGGCAGAAAGACACTTTATGCCCTATCAGTGTGAAATCTTCTGTTTTATACATATCCGGTATACTTGATGTACATTTATCTTCCCTCTTTGCACCTTACCTCCAGGTGAGGGTGGGTCTGGCTTGTGTCTTACATGGAAGCAGACACTGTCTTCTATCTCCCGAGGCTTGAGACTTAGTAAAATACAGATAGCCTCGTGCATCTGGAAGACACTATCACACTAACATAAATATATATTTATAAGTTCTGCTAATTAAACTTCTTCGTGGTAGCAGTGATGCTCCCAATGCAGATAAAAGTTCTTATCCTACATATACAAGTGTTTCTGAAAAGGCATAAATGTTCTAGCAGGGTTTTTCTGAGAAAAAAATATGGTTCATGGTTGCCTTCCTTATATAGCACATATTTTCCTTTTTCCTCCTATTTTGATATTGAATTTATCTCCCCCCTCTCCGTCGTATTATTAGATACTATTAGAGAATCAGAATTTATTCCACCTATACACTCATTGTAACAGCAGATTTATTTCTCTGTTTTATGATGTCCTGGTTTATTTCTGTAGCAATGTTATAATAACACATCTATAAAAAGCACTTATAACAATTTTGAAATAAATGAGTACTGCTGGACACTAACTAGGGCAAATAAAACAACATTCTTGTGCAGATGTCCACAATAATGTGCATGCAATAAGACGGACAAAATTTAGGAGGCCTGACAGCCGCCTCTGTGGCTAGACATTTTTCTGTAACACTGTATTTCTCAGATTGTCACACCCCTAAGAAAGAATTATTTAGGGGGATAAAACCTTCCACTCCTACAATGGTATACTGGTGAATTTGCTGTAAAGTTGCAGTGCTCTTCTGGCCAGAGATGCTGGAACACAAACCCATTAAGAATGTTTTTCCCCTTTTACAACAAAAACTGCTGTGACTGACCTTTCCTTGACCAGCCCTAGAGCTGTAAAATATTAAGTCTGAAATGTGAAATTTAGCATGAAAATACTGTGGACCTCACTGAGGGGTAAGTGGATGGCCTAATCATAATGAAAATTAGCTTTGATTTGACTGGGTTGAGGGTATTTGAAAAATCGTCTTTCAAGGCAAAGATTCTTTGTAAATCTGCAGAAGATGTACCTACAGATGACTGATTGCACATGCTGGCCTAATATTTTCGTTTTCCAGTAAATTGATCAGATTCCAGAGTGGAAGCTGGATTCAGGCATGGATCCAACAGGCCTGTGTTGGATTTTCAGTTCACTTCCTGCAGTCGTGTTATTCTTCAGCTGGAATACCAGCTCTCATTTTTAAGCAATGTGTTTTCTCCTAGCCACCCCTCCCCAATTAGCCCTTCGAAGCCACAACTTGGCTGAGAGTAACAGAGGCATCTGCATCAGCAGAGCGCCTTGGATGGAGAGCTGCCGGTGCCTGCCCAGTGGTGGGGTGGTTTAGAGGGGATGCCACTCGTACTGTCAGAGCCCAGCACAGCGTAGAACTAAGCAGGAGGAGGAGGAGAAGGGTGTCATTATTTCTTTTCCAGGGGGCAGAGGAGATGGCTTTCTGCCACACTGCTGCTCTGGTGGAGAGGGAAGTCCTTGCAAACGCTTGGTGAGATAAAAAGTGCTTCACTTCATTCCCTTACTACTAGTCCAACTAATGGGATGAGGGAAGGTGAGAAGAGCTTTGCCTCAGTGTATAAATATAAATTGTTCTTTGAGGTGCAACTTCATCAGAATTTCCCAGATGTACCCCACACATAGTTCACAGAAGTAAGACATGTTAGTCATTATGGCTGATTGGAGAGTTCAGATAGTTATCTTGTGTCATTTTAGAAACAGATTAGTTTGGTATCAAGATAATGTAATGAAATCATAATACATTGTTTTTTTCTGTAAACACCATGTACCATTTTTAAGAGTTTGAAAACTATATGCTGAGTCTTAAAGAGAGCATTTCCTGAAAGTTCAGAGCAAAATGCTCTATTAAGGTAGATATGCCTGTATATTAGACAAATAGAATAAACTTAGATAAATAAAAGACATGTGTATCTGCTATACATATGCCTACTTACAATGCCCTATTAAAATAGTTTTGCATCAAATATGATGTGTAAGCAGAACTGTTTTGAAATACAAGGCTTTTCAAAGTTTTCCATAGAGGAACAGAAGCTTCTTTTTTTNTTTTTTTTTTTTTTTTTTTTTTTTTAAAAGAGATAACAAACTGCATTGCTACAGGGTAAACATTTTAAAAAATGTATTTATGGCACCAAAGGAATATCTACTGCACTAAATTTGTGACTTTCCTCATATTCAGCAGCCCTATAATCGCTCCAGTTAAACAGTTCCCTTGACTTGTGCAATTACTTTTTCCTGGAGGACTGCCTCATGTTTTTGTGGGTTCCTAATTAAATAGAAAAAGCTTTTGCTTGCAATTGTCTAAAGGGTCTATTCCTGCAAACTAACAGGGAAATCATGCATATGAAGTTTACAGAATTGGGGCCATCATTTGCTTAGGAAACAAACAAAGTTCAGTTAACAACTCCAAAACAATCCTCAGGGGATACACAAAATCTGAAGGTTTCAATCGAAAAGCTTTCTTACTTTTCTCTCCTGCTTATGTAAATGGATAAAACAAGGAGCAGCAGAAATAGATTCACAGGGACTGAACAATGAAAAACAGTCCATACTTGTCATCATGGTACAAGATGGGATGGTCCAGAAATACATATTTATTTATTTAAATTTAATGTCTCCTTAATGAAATAATAAGAACATTTTTCACTGTGAGTGGATGGGTAAAAAAGAAATGAAAAATTATCCCCATACTGGACTGAAACTTCATTTTTCCTGCACTGTCTCAGGAATTCTTCTAGTGCTCTGTCAGTAGTTTCGTAGGTTTTCATTTTCTGATATACAAAGACTGATGGAGTCCCTGAAGGGGAAAAAGGAATAGAGACTGCTAATTTGATCTGTTTCTATGGTGAACTTTGGAAATCTTTGCAGCACTCATCTTGTTTGTGCAAAATGTATGAGTCCAGACTGAGCTATTACAGTTCACAGCCCGAGCTGAAATAGTTATTCCCAAAGAAAATGAACTTTTCCAGTTAGCTTCCACACTACATCTTCTCCACTGAGAAGAGCCACTTTGAGGGTGTACACACAAATATGTCTTCACTGTCTGTAGCAATTTTTTCCACACCAGCATACACTGAAATCTTATTTAATGAGGTTTTACAAGGGTGTTGTGATTTCTTCTCTGTAGTTAATCACAGCTAAATTTCAAGTCCAATTTCAAGTCAGGTTTTGTTGGTTCATGAGTTATGTTCCCTGTTTTCTCCAGCTATACCTAGTAGGTATAACCTGCTAGAAGTATAATGGACTTCCCCTCTCCCCACAGTAAATGGATATAACAAAGAAAAATCTGCTCGTGCTCCCTGGTTTTCAGTAGATATTCATGCTCCACTGCTAACAACTAAGAGCTGAATACGCTGGTTCACAGGCTGTGAAGAGCAAAACTATATAATCCTGAAAATGTGCATGAATGAGTGAAAAGCACATTTGTAAAGGAAAAGAAATTCATTTCAGGCAGATTCAGGATATGTGAATGCCTATCATCTGAACTTTTTATGAGCATTTGGAACTTGCTGATCCAACTTTGGCATCTGCACAACCCTTGAGAAGGCTTTGGCCTGCAGTCTATACAAAATACGAGTGTAAGTTTTGTAGAAAGTGAAGTACTTGTAAGAACTTTGCTTAGACATTAAGATTGAATTGTGTTCTCTAGTGGCATAACAAACAATATCTCCTTTAAGTTCTCCTGAGCAGAAGCAGAGGGAGCTTGGATCAAGTCAGATTAGATTTCCCTTTTCCCATTAACTTATGCAAAGCCCCCTGTACCTTCACTTCAAATCAGAGCTGCAATTACCTCTGATCAAAATGTGTCTTTTCATTTTAATAAGGTGGTGCTCACCTATTATGAAAAAAAATCGCTTCATAGTTACACTGGCTTACTTGTGATCCTGGGTAAAAATGGAAATTTGTTTTCTGACTTTGGTTATGGAACAGTCAATTGGATACGTAGATTTATGGCAAATATGGTGACAAAGCAGAGCAATGCAATCCTTTATCAAGTTTTTGGAAGATATATAGCCATGAAAGTGAGCCTGAAGTGTATGTTTATTCTAAGTAAATTCTATGATGACTTCAACATTGATATTACCTATTTAAACCCCTGCCTTGAAACAAATATGACTTTTTTTTTCTAATTATGAACAGAAAAATAGATGCCTCTTTTTAAGTCTTCCTTTATCAGAGAGAATATCATTTGCTATTGTACAACTAATGTGAGTAGAACACATCATGGCTAGTAGAAAATGACAATGGGTTAAAAAAAACAATGAAAGAAACCTGAGATAACTGCAACCCACAAGAAAGTGCATATGGAAGCTCTTCACTCTCCAAAATTTGAAGAAGACCACAAGACAAGGGTGATACAAGAATAAGGAGGTGAACTGTATGAGCTGGAATGACAGAGGCTAGTGTGATACATGCAAGGACTAGGAGAAGGAGGACTGTGGAAGTGGCTTAGGTGACAACTATATAATGATGTGATAAGAATGAAAACACAGGTGAAGACATGGAGTTCTACCCATATTTTTATTATGTAGAAAATTTATAGAAACTTCATGGAAGTTAGCAAGAAAATCTTCTGATTTGACACACAGTTATTTATTACTATCTAAAGCATCAGAGTGACCAAGAAAGGAGTTCAAGTGGTTCTTTTGTCATTTCTGTCAAGTAACAGTATTAAAACACCACAGAACAGAGACACCTGTTACATGTGTAAAGTAAACTGCCCAGGCCACGGAGGCAGCCATGAGCTGAAATAGGACGGAAGTATAATGATGTCTACATTAGCAAGTAGCGTACATCAGCAGGACTGTGTCTGCAGAGAAACAGATGGCACTAGGGAGCTGACGTTCACACCACAAGCATTTAGACGGATTATTACTTCAGGGGTTCTCTAGACTCACAATGGGTTCAATGCCTGGGAGTGGTTAGAAAGCATTAGAGAGACCCCTGGAGTGCATCCTCCATTTTAGTTTAATCCAAAAGACCCCAGTTTACATCCCAGAGACTGCTCTGAAATAGGAATCAAAGCACATTTGGAGGGTTGGTCAGAAGATTTGCTTCAAAAGCTGAGTCAGAACCGAACTAAAATGCTAATGCAGATGCGCCAAATGCACGTGTATCTTCTCTGAGAAACAGAGCAGAAATTAGTTTGCAGTGAGATCTGTGCTGTTTTTGCTAGCAATCAGCAGTCACCTGCTACAGCAGAACCCCTATTGATACAGAACCTTGTAGTTTTTATCAACGTACAATATGTTTTTTACTTAACAGATGAGATCTTCATATCTTGGAGAAAATAACCTTTATACTGAAGATATAAAAAGTTGAAAGATGATTAATAGAAAAGAAAGGATGGCTGAAAAGGCTCAAAGTTTTAAAATTCTAAAGTTTTATATAAATTCACACTTCTTATTTTATATGTTTCAAAGAGAATATGCATGAAGAACTCAGTTCTCTTAATTTCTTTTTTTTGATATATAAATACTGTTGAAATTATTTAAAGCGTATAATAATGTGTATGCAAGTTCACACAAATTTTCAATAATAGGTAAACAATTAAAATACAGAATGAATTTGATACTAGGCACCAGCGTAAAACTTTGGTAACTCCCCAATTCCCTTCAGACATCTCTATACCCACAGAAGCTCAGGAGGAATGTATTTTAGCCCCATTAAAGTATATGCACATCAATAGGGTTAACTCTGTCTGGATAATGTCTGTATATGGTAGCACTGTGCACTTTTAGAAAACGTTGTGTTTCAAAACGTAAAAAAGTGTTTCTTCTCACATTTCTAACAAATAGAGGAAATTATTATAGTTATTTCATACTTGCATTATCTGAGTCCTGGAGAGAATAAATAATGGGGATGGAAAAAATTCTTCAGCGCGTTTCCTCCACAGCGATATTGCTTCACAGCGTGCACAGAAAACATTTAATAGTTCTGCTCTTCTGAACATCTACCAATAGTACAGCAGTCCATTATCTGTTATCATTACATATAAACTGTATAGTCCAAAGGACCATGTTTTATACAGGAAAACAAGAAGTTAAAAACAAATCTAGCAAGATGAGAGATAACTTCCATCTAGGAACAGCCATGACTTGGAAGCATCTACTGCACTGTCCAGTGCTCAAGTAGTGAGAAAACACCTTCTTAATTCTAGCTGTAGTTCAGCCTCTGATTTTTACCTCTGCTAGGTTCATGTTGATATTGAAAGCAGCATTAACATTACCTACAACATGTTTTGCAGTGTGTATTTAGTATTGTAACTCAGGCATCTGCAATGTCTGAGAACACTACTACATAACTAAGAACACTGCCTTTTTAGTGAACAAATCAAAATTAAAAAGTTCTATTTTTTTTTCTTCAAGGTACTTCAACTTTTAAAATACTTCTGTGCAAAGTAAACTTGAGGGTATGCCTCAAGTTGAATACTGTCGATGGAAAACTCTACATCAGAGGAAATAAATGTTGGAAGATTGTTATATGCACACATATGAAATATCTTTTCTGTAATTAAATCTAAAATGCTTACCTTAACTCTATCTGAATATCTTAAGCTGTTAGATAGCAGCTGAAAATTGTATAGTCAAAGTATACAGTTTGGCATGTCTTTTTCTACTTTTGATTATTTTCTGCTGTCCATGTCATAAGCGTTGCAAGCAGAATTTAGTATTGTGTTCCCCTGAAAATGTTAGGATATTGAGAGTTACTTCTTTGCAAACAAGGGGATAAAAAATGTGTAAAGACAAAATTACAGAAAGTAAAAGATTGAAAGCATTTCTTTTTCCCAAAAGATTCTAGCAGGCGTAAACTTCAAACTTTGACAGAACAGATTTTTCCTAAAACAAAACAGTCATGTAAATACTATCACGATACAATGCAATGATTGGCAATATTAGAAAGGTACCCACATTATTGCACCACTACTAGAACAACTGTATTAGTAAGATACCAACCTACCCTAGGTTTTTCTTGGTCTCTGATATCCTACAAAACCCATAACTTAAAACATTGAAAAGAAGACAGACAATGAATTTCCCAATGAAAAGAAACCTGCTATGCATATACTTAGAACTCACACTAAGAAATGCTTTCGCATATATACACGATCCTTGTGGCAGGTCAGTATAGGACACTCAGAAGACCCTTGTCTCCCTTTGCCAGTCTTACAGTTTCACACAAGTGGGTTCTCTCATTAGATATGCTCAAAGCTTCAGGCCTACCACAGAGCTGGTCCATTAACAAACAGTTTGTTGTTAAATATTTCATTGTTATGAGCTCATACTTAAACCGAAAGAGCAATCTGTGAAAGAATGGAGTGTTAAAGATTTTATTGCCCATAAAACAACATGAGAGTAACTTTTAGAAAGCTGAAGAAGGATTCTGGAAAAGGATGGCTTTCTTTACATTTTATTACTTCTTGGAGAGTATTTTCTGTTTACTGTCTCCCTACAGTAATGCACGGGATCCCTTTTAAGTCTATTGTGCAAATAAATTGATTGGAAACTCTGAAGCTTGTTAGCCAACTGTCTCCATTCCTTTTGGAGTGGTGCTTCTACAAATGGGAGTATATCATCACTGAAAAGATCTGGTTTGTGAACCTCGACTCTACCTTGGATTATTTATTAAGGAATGGAATTTTGCACAGGTAAAATAAACCACAGCGGCTGTTGTGGTAGTACACTTTTACCCAGGAACCAACACAGCTCCACAAATGGATGTATTGTCCAGGGAGCAGAAGCTAAAAAAGAGATCATTTCATTTATTCATTTTACGTTATTCTTCAGCCTGGAGTGCTGGTTTCAAGCTGGTCTTTCTTGGAGGAAGTAGTTGCACTTCCATGACTTAAACACCCACCCCTTTTGGAAAAACATGGGACATGGCCCACCTACCTTTAGCAGGCTGAACTGAATATATGAATTGCTGCAGTTAATAATTTAAGGTGGCTTTATTCTGCACTATATCTGAGTGCTATTCAGCCTTTGTAAAGCTGAAACCTCTTTTAACATTCATCCACTTCAACTTTTTATGTTGGACTCACAAATCTATCAAACTACCAGATCATAGATATTAGTAGATATATTATCTGCAATAAGAAGGAAACCTCTCTCAGGTAGATACAGTGTTCCAAGAAAAAAAGAACAAGGCTCTACCTTATTTTGGACTGTATACTGTAATTTTTGAGATTTTTGTCTTCGCAGATATGTATTTTCTGACCTTGCAAATACACGAAGTGGTGTAGATAAAATTCCTCGTTTTCACTTGAGTGGATACTGTAGAAGTACATCCGAAAAATTCTATTTGAAATGGCAGTATGATTTCACTAGAACCGAAGGCCTTGCCAGAATCAGAGCGTAGCAACTCAATCAGGGCTTACATACACTTCACACTCACTGTGTTTTGGTTTAAATTACCAGGTAGCAAAGCAGGTAGTGCTTTCTCTTAGTGACATGAAAAATGAATTTATTGTTGAAGCACATGCACTCAATTTTTTTTTTTTTTCAGGCCATTTACACATTAGATACAGAGCTGCAGTCACGGGAACATGATACTATCTGCCCTTCTAGCAATTAGTGCTCTCCATCAGCGCTTTCTTATGTTTCTGAAACGGGGACACGGTAATAATACTGCCTACTGATTTTCTGAACTGTGAGCTCAACTGAGGAAAGTACTGAAAGGATATAAACAATAGCTGAAGATGAAGAATGTTGGCAAGAGGTTCAAAAAGGAGACAGGGACAATGGCAGTACTTCAGAGGTCTATTGATGTCATCTAAGAACTATAGCAAAATGGAAACTGGCTAAAAAAGCCCATAAGTAAAATAGGAAATAAATGGGCCAAAGATTATGTATTATAAATCAGGTCTAATTGTAGACTGAAATAATGTGAAGATGGTTAGTTCCTTTTTCCCTTTTCCTTTTTGAGAAACTTAGCTCATAAGTAATGAGGAAAAGAATTCTGTTTCATTTGAAATGTGATTCTTTTTGCTTTCCTGTCACCATTCTCTATCTCCGTAAGCTTTTTGACTGATAGCAAGACCAATTGTTCTGTACGACATCAATATGATGAGATGAAATTGTCCATCCAGCTCAGTCTGGTTTGAAATTACACCTCAGCTATAAGTACTGCCAAAAAGAGCTATAAAAATGCCAAATCCTTGCCAGAAGCTTACTTAGACTAACACAGGCCTATGCATTAGCATAGACTAGTGCACAGACTTTCTCATCACTCACCTGTGTGCACCATAAACTCTTGAATTGCTTGTTTTGCTGATAGCTGCAGCTCTGGGGAATCTTTGCTGATATATAGGATTTTAGAGGATTTTATTAGCTTGTTGAAATGAAACCGCAGTTGATATGAATAGCTTTGATATGAAACCAGGAACCTGAGTGTAGAACTTCACTGTCTTGCTGAATATACATATTTTGGTCAGGCTGCTCATGTGGTGACCATATGCATGAAGAAGATAAGGAGGGTTAATGCGTAGGTAGGATGGTGCCAACACTAGAAAGACTGTAGTCGCCTTAAGAAGAGAGAATGAAAACTACCCATCAAGATCCTGTCACATTAAAGAGGAGTGAGCCTGGATAATGACTTGTTTGATTTGGGCAAGTCAAGGAGTGGCTGTTTTAATCACTAATGTGAGGTATGAAAATGCTTACAGCTTGTTATGTTCTGCTGTAGTTGTGTGCAATGTATGCTCCCTAGCAAAGACTTTTAAAGCCCTTGTGTTTGCCTTCTACGGTCACCTTGATTCCTTAAAAGAAAAGTCCTTGTTGTAATGGAAAGGGGGGTCTTTGACCGCCCAGCAACATGCAAGTTTCGGACTTGGGAAGACAGTCAGGATCCAGAGCAAAAGCCCTTGCTACAGATTTGTCAGCTCAAAGCGTCTTCTTGACTGAATGTTTTCCTGTCTTCCACCTGAGATCTGTCAGAAAGGGCTGCAATTTTTCCAACTTTTTATTTTCTGATGTCTTAAAATTTGTGTCAAATCAGGAGCATCCCTGCCACTTTCTTACAGGTCTAACCTTTATGATGAAGCAAGCTCTTTACAGAGTAAGAAAATCAAACTGAATGTACTGAGTCTGAAAAATTTCGTTTATATCTGTCCTGAAAACCTTCCCCATTTTAATTTAATCATCTTTGATTTCTTTTTTCTTGATCTATGTACTTCCAATTTTTGGCATGGATTTTCTAATCTTGCAATCAAAGCCATGAAACATAGTTAATTTTGTTGTACATGACAAGTTCTTGCTAATATTTTGGAACTTCTGGTCCCAATAGTTCCATTGAAATTAATGCAATGTATCCTCTCTAAATAAAACCCAAAAACTTACCTGGAAGAAGAGTTTCTGTGAATTTTATTGTACAGTTCAAATTCTAACTTTCACATTTAATGCTAAAATATACCTTAATAAGTGCACTTTTCTAATTAATATTTTCTAGGAAAAAAATATATTTATCTCAAGCTTAGCTACTCCAGTGAAGGAACAGATACCTTGATTTATTGACAACACTGAGTACTAAACAGATATGCCCCCAAACATCCACTGCAAACCTCTGGGAGGCTGTCAATGACAGCCACATGTCTTTAATCACAGGGATGCTCACCAAATGGCACTGACACACCAGTCTATATGTGTAAGTAGAGCTATCGAGGCATAATGCTAAAGCCCATCTGTCCTGTTGGCATTCAGCACCTGGCCATACCAGCATAATATTTTATTATTCTGCATATATGTGCAAACACAGTGGAGTTTTTCTAAGTTACACAGAGGTGTCTGACATATAATTTGTTCTTATAGGTGAATATGAACAAGCTGTAGGAAGGATGACAAGTTTTGGCCACTAACTGTAAATGCTCATAGCTACATTAACTTGCTATGAATTCCAGCTGCTGCTGTTTGTCATCTGTTTGTGTTGTCACAAGGATTGCCTGGTGAAAGCACTACATGAATGCCTCAGTACATAATTATTATTCAAGGCTTAAGATCTCTGAGAGCTCAACAGTTAGTTGAGACCATGGCAGTCTCCGCAAGGTCTCCTGTGTGTAGCAGGACTCTTCTTGGTGAATAGCAGAAAAAGGAGGCAGAATACTCATTCTTTTCTGTCCTGAGAACCAGATAATCCTTGTCCCAGAGTGACGCTAAATGACGGTGTGATGTTACAGAATTCAGAAACATTGGGGGTCTATACAATCTTTGTATAGGGAAGCCCAGAGAAAAGAAGCTCCAGAATGACACCCAAATAGGTTCT
This sequence comes from Anarhynchus alexandrinus, assembly GCA_008711295.1. Taxonomy (NCBI): domain Eukaryota; kingdom Metazoa; phylum Chordata; class Aves; order Charadriiformes; family Charadriidae; genus Anarhynchus; species Anarhynchus alexandrinus. Next base: position 1,743,222 of record VUYV01000018.1, on the reverse strand, counting down.
CATGGTCTAGTTTTATGCATTAAAGATTTCACACCTCTGAAAGATAAATTTGAGTTATTTACTACTTTCTTAATGATGCTAAATTACATACTGGGATTCCTATGAACACATACAAATCTCACCCTCCTGCCCCCTCACCATGCTTTCACATCAATGGACTACATTGTTTAGCACCTGCTAGAGTTCTCTCACATGAGAGGAATCTTTTGAAAAATAATATAAAAATAGAGAAGAAAATAAAAAAAGTCCATGCACTGAGAGCAGTCCTATTGACCTGGACCTACATGACTTTACAATAAAAAGAAACAACAGCTTGGCATGATAAGGGACCTATTTGATAATTTTAAATAAGCAAGTGAAGAGCTACTGTTCACAGGATAGATAGATAAACAAAATAAGGGCAGTGATCTAAATGTGGGTAGCTGTTAATTTGAATGCATAAAAATGATCATCACTGAAGAAAGGTATGAGATTATCACTGACACAGAGTAGAAAGATTATTTCTATTAGACCCAAGTGACTCTTTTGGCTGTCTGAAACCCACAGAAAAATTGGACCTGAAGTGTCTTGGTTTTTTGGCTATCATTCAGAAATCATAAGATTTAATGAAGGTCTAATATAGTTTTATTTAATAGTCTTTAAAAAACAAAAACTCCCATTGAAAGACCACATCATAAGTGTATGATGTAAGTGAGTCTGTGGTGTCTAAAGAAAATCAGTACAGATGTTTCTTTTACAAAAGATCCACACGGACAAGGTCCACAGCACTGGCACATTAGTGTCTTGAAAGTAAAGTGCACACAGAGAAAAGGATCTCAGAAAGAAAAGTCCTGCACATCTCCTCACTTTTCAGTGTAAAGGAATAAATAGAACAGAACAGAACTGAGTACAACAAAACCATGTTTTATTCTAAATGAATTGTGGAAGAGGATAAGATATGTCAGAAACAATAGTATAGTCTGTAATACTTGCAGTGTTACTGCCAGGAAGCCTCCAGAAAAGCATTTTCAAAACCTCAGAAATGCACTTTGCAAGAATTGAAGGGCTTCAATAACATTCATGAAGATTGAGATATGGAGACTCCTGTGTTTTCAACTGATTGTGCCTAGGTAACTCAGCCTGTAATTTCCTACTCGTAAAAGATTATGAAAACAATTGACGGTTAGTCCTAAATAATCAGAACAAACCAAAAATATCCGGAGGCTGAGATAGAAGGTTAACAGTAAATAGTAAGGCAGAACACAGATAAATAAAGAAAGGCAAAGAACATTGCAAGAGTAATGGATAAAAAGGACAGTTCAGTGAAAATAAATATAAAAGATTGATCAGTCAGCTGAATCTCCATCACGTGTCTCAGAGCATATGAAATATGGAATGCAAAAAAAGAATGTAGAGAAAGTAACTAGTTGTTCCATTGATGAATTATGAGAAACGGCAAAACCAAAAATAAATCCTTATAATATCAGAATCTTTATTATATAATAGTTTAGATTTCATAAAGCAGCATGAACACAGAAGATAGGAATAATACAGTCCTGCAACTGCCATATATAAAATCCTGCAATCCTACATAAGTAAAAGTGAAGGAACAGAGGAATAGTGGAACCAACAACAGAGTTGTGTCAATTACAAAAGAAGAATATCTAAAGGGATGTGAATGTATCCCAGACAAAAACAGACAGCTTGTAAAGTCTGCAATTTACCAGTATGTTGGTATGCAGAAATCACCAGAGAAAACACAATGATACTGACATTAGAAGTCTCTTCTGATGAGAAAAAGCAGGGCAAGCTGGGTTGGGAACATAGGAGCTGCCACAGCAAATTAAATCAGTAATTCATTTGTTCTGTAACCCTGTCTTTGACATGGAACAGTTATCAGTGCTTCAGAGAAAAGAAAAAAATATTAAAATGCATACGACTCTGGAATGATCATCTCATTGGTGAAGTTTTTTCTCTATCTCTATTGATTAGAGGTTGGTTCATCATCTAGAGACTTAATTTTATGACAGCATTCAAGGAAACACTTTTAATACAACAGCAAATACTGAACTTTACTCACATCTATAGTTTTACTTACAAGTGTGTACAAAAAAATTACAGCTGCAGAGCTGTAAGAGAGAGATTGTACCCCAGGCATTAAATTATTTTACGATACTTTTAAGGCTGGCTGAGAAGCTGTGGTAACACTCCCCGTTCTTCAGCCTTTTGATTTATATGTGGGAGTTCTATGTTGGACCAGAAATATCCACAGTTTAATTAAAGTCATGTAACAGAAACAAATTTTCCTCTCTGACACTTGGTTGCTGAAGTAGAATTCTAAAAAACACCCCAACCCTTAAGTGAGTCTTAACAACTTGTTATTATGATTACCAGACTCAAGAACACATTGACTTTTTGCATGCCCCCTCCTGCCATTACCTCTCCAGTTTGTTTGTTCTGGGTCTTAGGGATTTTACACTTACTTACTTCCCCAAAAGCTTTAAGCAGGTATTTTTAAGCTCTGGTGACTGCTTCCAAGCTGTCAGTCATTTGAAATTCACTTGCTTGCCCTTCCTAGTCCTCTTCCACCCTATATGTAAGATGGTTTTATATTTGCTATGTTCTCAGCAGACAAACAGAACACTGTTTTTTTTTCAGTTCCATACGCCTTGACATCTCAACACAGAATGATTCAGAGATCCCAAGCGGGGTGGTAAAGGAACTGCTGATGTCACCACTATGCCTAGGTCAGCACAGTGGTGTCCTCACCTCATCGGCTACCCTGAGATGAAGGGCCAAGTAGCCTTGGAGCAGTACTTCAGTAAAGCAACCTAATTTATTCCAGGACCTGTGTAGCATCTGGCTATTGTCCTGGTCTGGGCTGAGGAGCCATCCCCTTGATGGTTCAGAAAACAGGGCCTTGGTTGTTGAGGCCCCATCCCTGGAGGTGTTCAAGGCGAGGCTGGACATGGCCTTGGGCAACCTGGTCTAGTGGGAGGTGTCCCTGCCTATGGCAGGGGGGTTGGAACTCGATGATCTTCAAGGTCCTTTCCAACCTAAACCATTCTATGATTCTATGATTCTATGATTGAGTACTCTGAAAGTGTAATAAGCATCAAACCAGCATACTCCGGCATAGAATATAATTGCAAAGTGCAAACTCACTAATGTATATCCTCCTATTGGTCTTTACTTAAATGTACACGTTCATCCTGCAGTAGATCTCAGATAGTATATTAGACACAAATGCAAAGATCATCCTGGTAGACTGTGTGAACTTCAAGAATCTAATGAATCCTAAGAAGGAAAATAATAATGTAGTGAGGATTTTGTTTCTACACTACCTGAATGATGGTAGGCTCAAGATGCTTTTTGTCACCAAATGTAGGTGATTATTCTTTGGAAACATCTTTGCATTTGCTCTGTAGAGAAGCCACAGTGGATTTAGGAGAATTTGCTAGAACAGATCTTGTTATGGATGTTGGTGGTTGAGAATTTCTTAAAAATATCTTCATGTTTTCACTAAAACAAGAAAAGTTCATCAGAATCATGCAAAGAAGAAAGGTCTGAACAGCATGCTTTTTCTATAAATCATGCAGCAGCCCATGGAAAAATATAAAGAGAAAACAGCAAATGTAGGAAAAAGACTCTTCTAATGCTGTCTGTCTATTTCAGCATCCATCTGCTAATAGCAGATGCCAAATGAAGAATATAAAATCCAAAGAAGCATACAGAGATATGCTTTCAGTACTCCCCTAACCACACAGTCATCAGTATAGAAATCTTCTGAATCAAAAGGTGTATTTAAATCACTATGTTTAGTAACCATTATTGTAATTGAGAATATGTATATTTTACCTATTCTGTTTCTTGGCTTCTACTCTTTTGTGTGTTGAGTGAAAACCTGCTTGCTCTGTTAGGTTTAAACGGGCTTACTATTAATTTTATTAGGTCCCCTTGCTTTTATTAGGAAGAACAGTGAGTACTTCTCTCTTTGCATTCTGTATAATTTTATGACTTTATAGATCTTTAACATACTCTCTTTTCCACCCTCTGTTTCCAAGCTGGAGAATTTGAGTTTATGCAGATTCTTCTCAAGCAGAAACTGTTTAGTACCTCTGATTTACCGTGTTATTCTTCTTTGTATCTTTTCTATTTTTACTGCATTATTTTGGGAAAGACAACAAGAATCACCTACAATTAAAAAAAAATACAGATTTGTTTAGTAGTATGAAAGCGTTTTCATGGCATTTTGATTTGCCATGTGTGCAGTGGAGTCTTAAGCTTGCCATTTTCAGCAAGATCTTGAAAATGAGTTTCTAGATTCTCTTTCCAAATTGTAATAGACATATTAGAGCTTATTGCAGCAAAATGATAGTTAAGTTTTCTTTTGGCTCTTGTGTACAGTGAAGCCCCCCAGCATGAAAGAAGGAGCTCCTCTCTGGAGAAGCTTCTTTCAAAAGTCCTTTTGGTGTTCCTTACAGTCCCCGTCTGTGGCTTGACCCATGAGTGGTCCATGCAGATCTTGAGGGTGTGAAACCCACAGGGTCACTGTGACAGACTGCAAACTAGAGAAGCTCCTGAGGGAGAGCTACTTTTATGCTGAAGATTACCGTAACCCTCAACGGTCTCTAAACAGAATACAGAGTGTGTAAGAATGGCTTGCTTTCTCCTCATAAGTCTTTGCAATGAATTTAGATCTGACAGAACTGAGAACTTACAACTTTAAGGCAAGTAAAAAAAAAAAATAGAAGAAGAAAGTATCCTCCACTGCAAATATTTCTGTGTCCAATTGATTAGATGCCTCTAAGTAAATTTTTTTCCAGTCCATTGATAATATTCCGTTTTACTTGTCTGAATTCCTTTATTCTTTGTTTTAGATTTTCCATAATTTTATTGAACAAAGAGTCATCAGACTAAGGAAGTCTCAGATACTTCTTATATTTGTGCATTTTAAACATTACTAGTGTAAATATTAAGATGCATGATTCATGGAATCTGTGCATTATGGAAATCAAGTTAGTGTAAAAAAATCCACTAAAGGCAATTCTACCCAACAGAGAAAGCATAAATAGCTCCTCCTGCATTTACTCACTTTTTATCTCCCCTCACTGAATGCAGTACAGGGAAACATGTAAAAGTGGAAGACTTGTCATGCAGGTAGATTATTTGCTTATATTGAATTTTATACAGAAAGTCCCTTAGTTTAAATTTATCACAGTTCATATACTTCCATTTCTTATATTAGGCATGGATTACAGCAAGAATGTCTATCACAGTTCAGAGCTCTCTCATATCCCAACAAATTGTGAAAGCTACACATGGAGCTTGATAATTCTGGAGGAGAAACCTGTGAAACAAGACATTAGTTCCCTCTTTCATGGTAATCCCTGATGAGGAAGAATATATGTATATGTTAGGATATTTTGCTTCACAGCCAAGCTTTCTTTCCCTTTTCCAGTTCAACATTTTTATTATAACCCTTTCATTAAACACAATTGATTTAACCTATATGTTAATTTTTAAAGGAACTGACAAGTGTGCTAAAAAATCAGTTTCATCTATAATTATGGGGATATTTGCATCCTAGTTTTTCAAACAATTATATAGCTGATTAATATTTACTTTTAAGATTCTAATTATATATAACAATTTCTCCCCCCAAATCTAGGAAAAAAATAAGCAAAGTCCCAGTCCCTCTCTTTTCCCCCATCCATTTTTCTCTCTCACCACCCCTCTTCTCCCACTATCCCCCCTTCCCCTGCAAAATTGTTCAGTGGTACATCATTTGCATAAACCCATCTGCTGGACAAAGCAATCGTAGAAGAAGCCGTCTGCTGTGAGAAGGGATAGGCAGAATATATTTCATCTCAGAAGACCTAGCCATGGGAGGACAAATGATCATTCTGTCAAAAAAATTATAGGAAAATTGTATTTTATTTTTGTGTTCTGTTTTCAAGTTGGAAAAGACATTGGAAACCCAAATATTATTTTTTTAAAAGCAAAATATTTTAGAAACATATTCCAAGAATGTATTAGCTTTCTTCTTTCATTCTCTTTTCCTGAAGGAATTTGAAAAAAAGAATGGAAGGAGTTAAAAAAAGGAAGAATATAATTAATGACAATTTCCCAGACAAATGTGTAATTTTTTAGGGAAGTAAAATTTTGGGTTTATGAATCTTCTCAGAGAATTGGAAAATATTTGTAAAACATTTAGATTTTGTTGAGACATAACTTTTCAATGTTTTTAATCTTTTCAGACTAACATTTTGCCCCATACCAACAGGCTAACTGGTTAATCAGTTAAACTTTTATTGAATTCCTCCACCTCAGTTTTCAACATTTGCCTCTGCAGAGAAATAGCAGTGACACAAGGAAGTGACCTCATCAGTATTATTATTGCCGAGTTGCCCGGAGAAGTTGTGGATCCCCCATCCCTGGTGGTGTTCATGGCCAGGCTCGATGGAGCTTTCAGCAACCTGGTCTAGTGAAAGATGTCCCTGCCCATGTAAGGGGGAGTTGGACTAGATAATCTTTAAGGGTGCCTTCCAATCAAAACCATTTTATGATTCTGTGATTTTTCCAGCTTCCACTGCAGATGCACTACCAGTCCCTAGAGTGCTAGTGTCTATATGAGTAATATTAATGTATGTCTTTACTGACAACTTCTCACTTGTGGCCTTCTGTAAATGGAGTATATATAGATTGTATATAGTTTCTATTATAATTTTGGGGATTTTTATTATACTTTTTATGTTTTTGACTTATGTGTTTCCTGTAACATTTTCAGATGTTTTTAAGCATTTAATTTGGTACTCCTTTATCCTCTTTCTTTCTTTTCCTAACTCTACTGAGTGAGACTTAACCTTAGTATCTGTCTCATTCAAATCAAGCTTTCAAACACATCCTAGATTCAAAAAACTAGAATTAATAAGAATGAGTATTGTTCTGGGAACAAGCAAACAGAAAAGAATTTAAGAATTTGTATTAGAATTTAGATTTGGGACCGACTATGACTGGGAAGGGGAAAATCCTCAGAATAATGTCTTATGGGGAAAAAAAATGTTGTAGGAGCTTGTTATATTTCGTCCATGGTCCTTCAACTGGGCTTTTGAGCACATGGAGATTGTTGGCCAGACACTTCAGAAGCAGCTGAAGCACTGTCTTGGCTTCAGCTGGGAAAGAGTTAATTTTATTTCTAGTGATTGCTATCAAAGGAATGTCGGTAATGCATACTGTTTTGGTTGATGCTAGGTGATGTTTATAGTTTTCAAGGACTCTTTTAAGCTTCCCATAGAAGATGAGAAGGAGCATAGACAGAACAATGAAATGGCCAATGGAATATTCTGTACCAGAGACGTCATGGTCAGTATATAAATAAGTGTTGGCTGGTGGGGTGGGAATCCACTATCACTACAAGCTACAAATTCACCAGGTGGTGAGAATGAATTGTGTCATTATTATTATTATTGTTATTGTTATGTGCTGTTTCTCTTATTGTTCTAGTAAACTCTACCTCAGTCCAGGAGTTTTTTTCCTCTGCCTTTCCCCTCCTTTTCTCTCTCTTCTCCCTGCCCTTCTAGGGGGAAGGGAAAGAACTGTGTGAGCAGCTGTGTGGTCCTGGCTGCCAGCTGGGGTTAAACCATGGCAAGCACCCACCATGAAGGCACTTGGGAAGATATCAGGAGGTACTGTATGAATGGCGAGAGCAAAGCTGACTGGAGTAACTGTGAAGGGAGCTACAAATGTGATTAAAGTCCTGCTGTTCACAGCACAATTTAATTTTAACCAGGTCTGAGGTTATAGTAATACTAGAACTTCTGTAGGTTTTCAGATGCATTAGAAACAACATTGAAGAATCCAAGCATCAAATAAGTGAAGACTATTTAATGCTGTTTTATTTTGCTCAAATCTGCCAATGGAAGGATCAATATCCTTGTTAGTGATCACACTGCAAAGACTTTGAAGGGTATGCAGAAAAATAAATTTCAATGTGTGTACCTCGTAATGAACAACAGTGTGTCAATGCTAGCATCTCATCAGAGATGAGAATAATGGGGATGTCAAGTTTTGAAATGCAGACATGGAAGAGGAAAAGCGTCTCCCACTGATGGGGAGCTCATCTAACACAGAAACTGAGAATCTTTTTCCTCTAAAAGCTCTTGAAAATTTAACCATTATCTCAGGGCTTATGGAAAAATTGGCTTTCAGTCTCTCATTTTCAGGCGAAGGACCTTCACCAATGACAAGAGACAGAAGTTATCTCAGTCTGTTCATGGATGGAGTGAGAACATGGTGTTGTTTACTAAGGCCTAAAAGCTTTCCTTAGCTGACAAGTAGAATGTTCTGTGACATTTTTCTCTGCACAATTTTTTATACAAATGTTAAGTTCTTGTTACTATTTCCAACTTGGAAAGTTTCAGAACTGTTCTTGGTGTTATACACAAAGAGTATGAACCACTGTTAAGTAGTGGACGAAGCCACATTACTTGATTCTCCTAAGTCTGATGGTTAGACTTTCTGTTTCAAGAACAAGATGATACCTACGGTGGCAACTTGTCATCCATTTAAGTGTTTCTATGATTCTAGTCTTCTCTTGATGGAGAGGATGTTTATAGATATGCCTGAATTATGTCTCATTAATGATTCTGTCAAGATGGAATAAAAAAATACATGAAACTCATGACCCAGTTTTAATTCTGTTCAGAATGCTTACACTGTTCTCATCATAACTGGGGCTTATAAGCCTTATGTACTCTTTCACAAATCTCTTATTGCTGCAGAGGAGTCTAAGAGTTCATATTCAACAGTATAGCCAACGAGCATATCAGTCTCTGAACTTCTTGCAGATATTTAATTTAAAACTTGGGTGTTTAAGAAAGAGGAAATCCTTGGGGGAAATTAGGCGTTAATTAGGAAAAGCTGAGGGTCCATTGCATTTGTCAACAATGCGTGTAAAAGAATCTATGCTTCTTCTCACTAGTTGTAGATTTTTGGCTTGGCTGTTAATTGTGTGGGTGTGCCATTTTCAGCAGGGGAAAAATGGCTTGGCTGTAGAGGAAAAGTGACTACGCAAAGTGGAATTACCCACACAAGTAAAAAAGGCTTGTAAGTGCGGTTAAATGGTTTGTTTCTACTGGCTGCTCTCAGTAACAGCTACTACTTTTAATGGTATTAAGTACAACATTGTTAGAATTGTAATTTTGAAGTTGAAGATAATCCCTAAACATCTTTCAAAATTTAGACGACCTTGTAGCCTCTTAGGCTTGCTGAAACGGAACCACTCCAGTGGAAAATCTCATGTTGGGGGGAGCAAGCATTACTTAAACCTGTAATTGAAATTTTACATCATTAGAGAAACACACAAAAAGTCCAAAGACATGTCACTAAAATGTTACGTCACTAACTTTGCAGTTAACTAAATTGTCTCACTAGGATGTAGATGGAAGTAATCTTATAGCTATGGTTGTTCCAGTGGAAAATGTGCTCTGTACTAGAAAGAGGGTCACCATTTTATGTGTACATGCCCAGCAGAGTAGTTTGGGAGACTCGTCCTGAGCAATGTCAAGTTAAATTAATCTGGATTGGATTAAATAGTTAAAATTTGGATTAAATTGCTGGATTTTGGTTTAAGTGAATAAAGCAGGATCCACAGAAGCAGCCCCTCCAGCAGATCAAATCTAGATTCTGTGGATTGGTGGAGAACTGGGGGCTGTGACCAGTTCTGCAAGCATGGCTGAACCCTGTGTGAACTCCTCAGTGTTACCTCCATCTATAAATACTTGTCACGGTCCACTCCTTGGTGGACGCGTGATGGTTCGTTTCAGCTGTGATCCCGAAGTGCAAAAAGAAATGGCATCAGGCCCAGGGAGTTGTGCTTTCAACACACAATCACTTTATTGGTTTTGCCTGTAAAATGGCTTGTGATAGAAAGAAGGAAGAATAGGAAAGATGAGGTAAAAGGGGGGGGAAAGAGGATTACAGCTACCACCACGGGTCCACAGGCGTCCCGATGGTCCCGAATCCAGAAGGCGTTCCGCTGCTTCTTCTTTGACCATCGTGGTCTCTCGGTGGGGAAGATCTTCAAAAATTCAGTTACTAAGGAACCATCTTTTATGCTAGGTAGCACACCTTGCTCCTCCTTGGACCCACCTCCACTCCACCTGTGTCCCGTGGAAAGGTGCCAATCTCCGCCTGTCTGGAGTAAGGCTTTCACACATGCCCGGAGAGGAGCGTCTGAGGCATGGTCAGCTTTGAAGGCGGGTAGCTTCTTACCAGAAGGTGTGTTTTACATTATAATGACATTATAATGAGGAAAGTTCAACTGAGGTTCGAGATTACTTCATCGGTGCTGGCACAGCCAGTGCGGTCTATCTTCTTCGACAGCAGTTCTTCGCTTTGCTGCTCCAGTAGAATAGGCTCGTACCAGGTAATGGCACTGTTCGTACCTTTGTACCATGGTAATGACACTGCTCGTACCTCAGTCCTTTCTCCAAGGTTTCCACGTCTGATAACAGCCAGCTCAACGAGCCACTGCAAACTCATGTCAAGACATTAGTCCAGGCTTTGGGGCCTAGTCACTGATGACAATGTTGAGACAATACTGGTCTTCTGATCGACTCTTACAATACTACACTTCATTTATTTTGTTTTTATTTTTTTCCCCTTTTTTTTTCATTTGCATTAACTCTCTAAAAAAAACTATAAGTGCTCAGGAAAAAAAATAATCACTATATGGTACCTGTTACATTAGACTCTGTGAATTTAGGTTGTTCTAAATAGATGGCTATTCAATTTTCATATGCCACTACACACTGATCTATTTCAAGCCTGCTCAGAATGAAATTAAAGATTTAAGAATCATTCACTGTTCTTCCACTGTGTTTCTTGTTCTCATTTCCTTTATGAAGGTTCCTTTCTTTGTATTGTCTCTCAGAAGCCTCAGGAAATATTCATCCTGAAATGTAAATAAAAAAAAACACAAGCAAACAAGCTGTGGGCTTGATTTTCAAATGGTGCAAATCAGACTAACTTCACCAGAATAGAAAGACCATTAACATGAATTCCTTACATGAGTGGGATATGTCTGGGTGATGGGAAAACTGATTTCACCCTTCTCCTCCCTTTAACCCATTTGTTTCAAAAATCCAACAATTTGTTGGGGTTTTTTTCTGGACAAGTAGATCTAGGAAGCCTCTCCCCCACCACATTCTGGGATATATTTTCTGAACCTGTTTGTTCACAAAATATATTTCTGAAAATTTAGATGAATGAACAGCTACAGTCTGCAAAGAGGATGACCATGGAACAACATCTGCTTTTAGTCAGCATATAATAAAGAGCAATTTCTTTAAAAAAACCCAAAAAACAACCCAAACCTATTCCGTGTTTTCATGAAGAAGCTGCTATCTCTGGAACAGGGACCTTTACCTTTCCTTGAGTTCTGTCTTGCTAACAGTTTCAGAGCCCAGTAGTAAGGTATTTCAGCTGATTTAAAGTGGCAGATGATTCTAGTTGATTTCACAGTAAGCTCAAGGTTGAATTAGGGACAGGTGTCTGGTCACAACCGTTGCATGTGTGGGGTGGAGAGGGATTTCTTCCCCTAGCAGCTTTACAGGCTGCCTTGCTAAGAAGGTAGTCTAGGCTGAAGTTTATCTTTTGTTACTAAGCTCCTAAGAAAGCTGAAACGGGAAAGGCGAGTGTGAAAGAAAGGTATGATGACTCACCTTTAATCTCTCTGGTTTATAATTAATGGCATTTAAAAATATGGATGAGTACAGCTATCTCTTTACAGAGTGTAGGCTGGCCTTACTCTCTGCCAGTCCAGAAAATGATTGCTGCAAACACTGTTAAAAAAATAAAAAGGAAAGCTCTCAGTTCTAGTGCATCAGGCACTTATTTGGGAGCAGGGAGAGAGCTCATCTTCTTTTTAAGAAATGTCCTTAGCTATTTATTTCCTGGTGTGTGTACTGCATTCTTTTCTCCTTTGCTAAGCAATTGTAGGTAGTCTTTCCTCTCTTTTTTTTCCAGGGAAATCCACACTCTTCATCTGGCTTTGAACCCAAAACTCATTGCCCTGAAGATGCTGCCTGCCATGTTTGGAGACTGGGATATAAGAGTATCCTATGAATGATCATGGGAGGAAAAAACAAAATGGACATCAGGGGATGGAGAAAGCGTCCTACATCTCTGAGAGTCTCCTTATCCCTCATTGTTGCCACTTCTCTTTGTCCTCAGGGGACTTTTGAGTGTCTGTTGGGAGCCCTTCCCTTCTGTCCTGCACACTTAAAGGAACTTCTGATAGTCCACCTATTTCTTTTGAGACTAATAATATTTTGCTAAGTCAGCATCTGGAAAACCTTCATGGCAGAGACCTTATTTGATGATGAGCAGATTGACCCCTCAATGAGTTGTACATATAATACTTGCAAAACATTAGGGCAAACAAGAAAAGACAGCACAAGTTAATTTGTCAGCACAATGGCTAATAATGACACCACAGACCTATTCAACTTGACTGTAATATGTGTTATATGAAGTTGTTAATAATATATGGATCTCAGTAAAACCTAATCAGGCCCTGGATATGGTGATATTTCTCCCTAGATTTTACAATGTACAAGGCAATAGCACCTCTCAGTTTACAGATACTACCAAAGGAAGATGTGTAATATATAACCATACTCAGTTTGAATAGATTTTATGAGAAGCTGAAACTGTAGACTCAGCATAGAGCGCTAAACAGTTCAGTAAAAGTCTCTGGATGGGACAACAAAGTATACTTTGTAAACCTGTTCTCAGCTATTAACTTCACTTCATGGAGAATTTCCCACTGTTTATATGACTGCCAAAGCTTGCTCCATAACTGAAAGCAATTTTTGCTATTGCTATCAACACTTGAACATAGTCATATTAATGGCCCTGTCCAGGAGATATTAATGCAATACCTAGCTATTTTTTTTTTTGTTGGTGGCTATCCTTTTTGCATTGAAAATATGGGAAAAATAATTACACTGCTGAAATTGGTGATTTTGACTTAAAAGCAAAAAAGAAGACAGTCAGTGGGTAATAAGATATTATTTTCTCCCCTTTTAATGGGCTTTGAAATGAAAATTTAAATGAAAATCAAAAAAATTAAAACCAAAGCATAATGTCACTTAGTAGGAATAATCTGTCTTTATATTAAGAAATACATTAGAAAAAATGCAGTGTAATTTTCAGATATGTTTTATTGTATAATATTGCAACTCAATACTAGACTAGAGCCATAACAGTGATTTTACAGGAATTACAAAAGAAAAGTGCAAAAAATGTAGGTCCACCGTTCAAACCAGACATATTTACACATTTGTTCAAGCTTCAATGAGTTTACAGTTGAGCTCTATTGCCTTTGACATCTCCTTTGAATATAGGATTGCGTGTGTTTTCTGGGCTTGTGTTTGTTTAATGCCTATTTCAAGAGTATGGCCAACTGTGCTGCTGAATCAGGCCCAAAGTTTTGAGCAGCTTGTGGGAAAGCCCCCTCGCTAACAACAGAACCCATTCCCAACAACAGCCGCAGGGACGGCAAGGAAATGCCCTGTGTGAAGGGTGCTTTTTGCAACTTGCTATTTGCACCTGAAAGGCAAACAAACACACTGGATTTAGAAAAAGTGGTCTCAGTTGGATGACCTTACCCTTAATTCAGCATAATTCTTGAAATTCGAGAAGCATTAAGAGCTTTACTTTGATAATCAGGTTTGGCATATTGACATCCAATACCTCTTTTTCTTTGCTTGACTGACACTCCCTGCCCTCATAACAAACGGTCATTAATCCAGTTCTTGATCCTCTGTAGTGCATAGTATGTATGCAAAAGCAGGGAAAAAACTGAAATATGGGACCACATATAGGAAAGCTTGAGAACCAGCACATCTTAGATTGCACGGGTCATTTATAAACTCTGTGGAGTACAATTACTAATTTTTCTCTGGGGCATGTGAGTTTCTGAAACAAAGGTAGAATGAATCTTGTTTTTTAGAATAGCTCCCAGTACCTGTCTTTTTGTAAGAACTGGCAAGTCATGGGTGTGCTGTGACAGTTATGTGCTTATGTCTTAGGGACAAGGGTATGGAGTTTTACAATGTAAATTAGTCTGTTGAGTTCAGACTAAGAGACACTGGCCCACATGGGCGGAGGAGGTCCTCCTTTAGCAGTGCTGTGTGAAGACAAGCATATGTCCAGGAAAAAAGGTATTAATTTACATGAACATGGAGAAAAAGAAAAACAGCATATGAAAATATTTAATTAAAGAAGAGATATGTTTATTCACTTTTTGGTCCAGCTTCTGTAATTGAAAAATACTGGAAAAATATTTTTCTTTCCTTTTGGAAATTTAATGAGCTCTGTTCGCAACCAGAAACATTCAAATCTAATGCAATATTTCTCAATTTAAAAATACTGGAAACTTACTCACATAACCATGAATGTTTGTCAAATGAGAAAGAGCAGTTTGACACAGAGAAGAAAAGAGCATTCCTCTGAGCTCTCCATAGCAAATTTGAGAGCTGAGAAACCTGGATAGCTTAGATAAGATTTGAACAGGCATCAAAACATGAAGTTCCTCCTTTGAACTGAACCCTGCTACCTCAGTTTCAGAAGTGCTTATGACATCTACAAGACTCTGTAGCGAAAGACTGAATGACAAGGAAGAAGAGGTACAGCTGAAATGCTGTTTTTTAAGCAAGGGAGAGCTGCAAAGTACAGTTCCTGAGAGCAACAACAACAAAACCCCCACAGTTTTTGTTCTTGTTATGAATAAAAACTAGAAATGTTCTCTATCTTCTTTTCAAGTGGTTGTCATAAGACAAACTGCTCCCACTGATGTCAGCTGAAAAGTCAGTTCGTCACTTTGTCTTTTTGGTAAATTTGCATTTTGGTTGAGCCAGAATGAGTGTTAGATCAAGAAAACTTTGCTGTTCATTTAAGAATGGAGAGTGTAGGCACATTCCTAAGACCACCATTGTTTTTCAAGTTGTCTCGAACTACTGAAATCAAACTCTAGATGAGAATCAGGCAGAAGTACCCACCACTTAAGCGCAGAGCTAGAACTATTGAATTCCCCAATGTATAAAGTGAATTACATTATTTTTCCATTTTGGTTGGAGTAAATTTCTCTCAGGAAGACTGTGTATGTTGTGTCAAATTTCTTGTCTTGAAAACCCCCCCAAACATCTATTGCAAAAGAACTTATGTAACAATTCTGCTTCGACAATTAAAAAAATTAAATGTCTCCAGTTCTACTCTGGAAGGAGTTTTACAACATGAAAGTCTTTAAAAATCCACAAAGTGAAATACTCAATTATTGAAACAAGGTGTTTTGAATAACTGTAACATTGTTTCCTTTACGTATTCTCACTTCATGAAAATGTGAAATTTTCCTTTTTATCTTGTGCTAAATATGTAAGAAGTACAAAACAGTAGATGGGCAAATAACGGAAATTTTGAAAATTATAAGATGGAAAATCAGACTTCTGTTCAGCTCTACAGAAAGAATTAAATTACTATGAAAATCATGTCAGATTACATGTGATAATAAAAGCATCATAAACTGTTTTAGTGCACCTAGTGAATTGTTTGCCACCCAAAAGTTCAAGCCGGTGCAAAAAATAATGCAGACATCCAGGCTTTGTGCTGTGCTTTTCTGTTCACTGGATCTATGAACAGATGGATCTATAGTTCATGGAACATGCCTTGAAAAGCTAGAGGATGATGTCATTTTTGTGTCATGGGAGGAGCCGAATAAGGTAAACTGGCATTCATAGAATCACAGAATAACAGAACCACAGAACCACAGAAGGGTTGAGCTTGGAAGGGACCTTTGGAAGTAGTATGTTCCAACCCCCCTGCTCAAGCAGGGTCACCTAAAGCTGATTGCCCAGGACTGTGTCTAGACATTTTTTTAATATCTCCAAGGATGGAGACACCACAATTTCCCTGGGAAACCTATGCTAGGGCTCAGGCACCCTCACAGCCAAAACGTGTTTCCTGATGTTCAGATGAAGCCCCCTGTGTTTCAGTTTGTGCCCGTTGCCTCCTGTCCTGTCACTGGACACCACTGAAAGGAGCCTGGCTCCACTCTTTCCACCCTCCGTTCAGGTATTTTTATGCATCAATGAGATCTCCCCTGAGCCTTCTCTTCTCCAGGCTGAACAGTCTCAGCTCTGTCAGCCTTTCCTGATAGGAGAGATTCTCCAGTCCCTTAATTGTCTTTGTGGCCTTTCACTGGACTCCCTCCAGTAGCTCCATGTCTCTCTTGTACTGGGGAGTCCAGACCTGGACATGGAACTCCAGGTGTGGCCTCACCAGTGCTGAGGGCAAGGATGTCCTCCCTCACGCTGCTGGCAATACTTTGCCTAATACAGCCCAGGGTACTATTTGCCTTTTTTTTTCTGCAGGGGCATGTTGCTGGCTCATGTTCAACTTGGTGTCCACCAGGACCCCCCCCCGGGTTCTTTCCTGACAAGCTGCTTTGCAGTTGGATGGCCCCCAACATATACTGGTGCCTGGGGTTGTTCCTCCCCTGGTGCATTCAGATCTGTTGAAAACTTAGTAAGTCATTGACATTGCCAATATTTGACATGAAAGAAAGGGGATTTCATGATGGTTTTATTCCTTCATTCTCAGAAGTGGGCACTATTTTTTTCTGTTAAATTTTGACTTAGCCCTGGGATGTATATCTGGCTCAAGAAGAAGTAAATATCAGTTAATATCTACTACTCAGACAAAAAGCACTCACTAGCTGTAAATCTTTTACTTACCAATAAGTCAGTGTGACAAAGAAATTTTTCACTCCTGTTAAAAGCTATTCCTTTCTCTTGGGTTGAAGATGACACTTGCATCTATGCTGAATATTGTGTTATGCTGCACTGCTTCCAACAGGGCTGCAGGTGGAGACATTTACTCTGCTGGACTGCTGTGTATGTTAATGGGACACCCACTGACATGGGGACTAGCCAAGGTGATGCAGGGCTAAGCCTAGTTTTCTAACATATAAGCACAGACTGAAATTAAGCTTGATTTATGAACAAGTGATTTACTAAAACCAAGTGAGAGTTCTGGCAAATCTGGGAATTAATCCATATTGCTAAGGTAACCACTTTTTTTCTCAGTTTTAATGTTGCTTTACTACTGCAGTTGAAAGTGTTGTTATGTCCTTATGCTCATCTTCCTCTGTACACTTTAGGGTTCATTTTGCTGTACTTTACTTTCCTTGCATTGTTATTTGTATGTTAAGAAAAAGAAATCACACATATTTTAAACAATCTGAAAATCCATTTTCTTCACACTTATTCAGTGTGAAGAAAATGAACGTGGATGAAAAATCTTTGTAACATTTATTCTTTCCAAAAAGACTTTGTTTACAAGTGGCTTTTTGCTGCCGTTTTATTTTTCAAAAAGCAGACATTGTAACTGTTTAATTCTGAGACAAATTTTCTTCCTCTTCACTGTTTTGAGGACCTGAAACAAAAAAAGGAAAGGAGTTCTCATACTGTTTGGAGAAATTAAATTCATATTGGAGGAAGGGCTATGTAAAGCTCAAAATATTATCCTACAGAATAAAATATCTACAGGATAGGCAACAGTCACAATAAAAATCACGCAGCCATAAAAATAATAAATTGATGACTGCCAGAACAAAGCTCTACTACACGCTTCACACTTCTGATTAATGAAAACTTCTGAAACCTGAATTGGACCATCAGAAACCACTTAGCACATCAGTGTATTTTGATACAAAACACCGTCAAAGAGCATTTTATATCATCTCAGGTTATTAATTGTCAGGGCGTGATTTTAACCCCCCATTCTAATATTAGCTGTAAGTATAGCCTGTATTTCAGTTAGATTTAGGGAGTAAGAGAATAAATGAGGGCCCCTTCCCTGAATCAAATTTCCTTGTGTTTTTCCATTATGGTAATATAAGGATTTGCACTTCCTACAAAATGGGTGTATAATTCTGTCACATCTGAATTCTCCACCCTCCATGCCTTAGCGTCCTTTTCCTCTGATTTTGTGTTTGTGTGTGAAATTCAAGTAGCACTCTTCCTGACAGACCTGTGCTCCTCCTTTTTTTGCTGATGACCCAGTCTGTGGATAGTTTCAGGGCAACAAAGGTCCCCTACTGATGGCATGGATTAACAAAAGGGTTGAAAGGCCTGCTAAGGACAGGTGTGAAAGGCACACACAATGCAAGGACATGGAAGAATCAGGCTTGGCTGTCAAAAAGGGAACGGATTATGGTGTTTTGCCCCAAATACAGTAACTGAACTAAAGTAGTACATCCCTGCCTAAGTCATTGAAAACACGGGCATTCACCACTTAGTTCCCCATTAGTTCCTCAGATATTCATTGCCACTTGGCACAGTTGCAAACCTGCAGTCAGTCCTCCAGTCTATCAACTTCACATGTCACATTATGACTTGACTCAAGACAATATTGACAGCTGCCACAGAATGAGATTAAGAAATATCATTAGGATGTGAGGGAAAGAACATGTGAACATATAATCAAGATAAAACTAACTTCTTCTTAAAGTGCAAAACCCAGAGTGAAAGCAGAAGGCTTTGGGCTGGCATATGTGATCTTAGAACTGCCTATATTCACCTCTTGTGAAAACAGTATGCTCTTCTCAGCACAAAATGCCAGTGTTTGTCTATATAAAAAATCCCTATATCATTGCCACTGCTGAGGACAAGATACAGGCAGCTAAATCCCTATTTCTTCAACATGTTGGAAGCTTATTACAAAGATCTACAGAGAGAAGGAAGATTGTGGATAAGGTTGGAAACAGGAGGACAGTGGATGTTCAGTCTCTGCTGTTCTGTGCCTGGGGTTCATTCTCTACAAGAGCCGGGACTGCTTATCCTTGATTAATTGGGGTCAGGGAATGGGTGATAAATGGAGGCTGTATTCTTGCAGTGTTAATCATTCACCTTTTGTAGAAGGTATAGGCAGTCATAAAAAATGAGTACAGGAAATTTGTGGATTATCCTATTGCTTGCAGAAAAAGTTAAATGGGAACATCAAGCCATTGCTTACCTGTTGGCAGGACTCCCTCCTCAAAACAGTGGTTCTCCGTGGGTCCCTGTGGGTTTCTTGGGAATATGTGTGAGTTGCCATTGACCATGGTGTTTTTCATAAGGGGCAAGCGTCTGGACAGAACCTGCCTGGCCACTGGGACTCCTTCCTCTGCTGACACTGTTTAACATAACTTTCATGGTGAAAATGTTTCCTTCCCTCCCCTGCTGACTCTGGCTGGGGGGATCTGTGGGGATATTTGCAGAGTGGACAGGCACAGGACAGGGTACAGCCACAGCCATGGCACCACTGCTGCATAGCTCTGGCAGGAGCCAGCACAAGACCTTCTGCCTGCAGGCAGCTCCCGAGGGAAGAAGGGTCAGGTCCAGTTCACGGCTTCCTTTAGAGCTGCTCTTGTCGGCGCAGGAGCCGTCCTTGGGCTCAGTCAGCTAAACTAGAAGCTGGTGGGTGCTGGGGGCTGTGACACATACTTACAGCCTAAATTTATTCATACACAGTTACACTTGTGGGTTCTCAACTCAGCACTGTTTTTCAGCTTACTCAGCCCTTCTCTTTTTCCTGGTGTTTAGCTATCCCATCAGCTATATTTGTAGAGAGTAATAATATTCCCAGTTGCCTTATTTTTACTAGACTGCACAGTACAGATTTTTTCAGTCTCCTTTCATACAAAAGTCTGTCCATTTCTTGAGGTTTCCTAGCAGCTACTCTATGTAGCTGTTACAGTATGAGGTCATTTTTTTGGTGTGGGTGACTAAAATTGAACACAGTACTCTATCTTCAATATTGTCCTTATCACACTGGAAATATATCCCTGAATTTTAGGGTTTGGAAGTAAAAAGCTGTCTTTACTGACTGCAGATCACGCTAAACAGACCAGTGCATCTCAGACTCAAAATCTAAATATGTTTCTAGAATAGAAGAAGAAAAACAGTTGGCACTGAGTAATATGGAAGGTTTATCAACTTGCTGTTCTTGTAGAATGTTTATATGCTTTAAATATACAGATAGAAGTAATCAGTAAAAAAGATTTTCGTAATCTGTTGTAGGTAAGTAGGTTTTACCTGTTTTCCCTCCAACCACCTGAGAGATGCAGCTATGTATGCTTTCATTGACACACTATTGGGTTTGCTGCACTGTGTTTAGCTTTAATCAGTCTGATGGGACCATCTGGAAATTGGTTTGGAAGGAACCACCCATAATGATGTGTTATTTGAATAGCCAGTGGGATAGACAAGCAGATTCCACCCATATTCTGTGTAAGTGGTCATTTTCTCTATTATTCAAATGAGCCCAGTGAATTAAATAAATCTTTTTTTTTTTCCAAAACATTACTGATATTTTTCACATTGTCCATTTTCCTTAGGTTTTTAATTATTATTTTTAGTATCTGTATCCCAAACATTTTCTAATGAAGTACAAACATCAATGTAGTAGCATACTTGTATGACTGCTATAATATATATATATACAAAATAGCAATTTATGAAAAAGCACAGCAAACCAAACCAACATTTCATCGCAAGTATGATCCTGAAAGGAGAAAATAGAGAACTAAAACATCAACACAAGTTAACATGTTGTTGATATAGAAAGAAACTAAGAATTCAGATCAAGGCTGAAGCATGTTTCAAAGAGAAAAGTAAGCAAAACTGAGTATAAAGGAAAGTCAGAAATGTCTTGTACTACTTCATCTCTGGGAGCAACACAGAAATGGGAAAAAAAACCAAACCCAAACCAAAAGAGCTGGAGCAGGTTTGAAATAAGAAGAAAGATTAAACTAGACAGAAGCAAGTGTGGAGGAGTTACAGTGGAATGAAAGAAAATGATGGCACTCTATCAAAGGAAAATGGAAGTATAATCTGAAGTAAGTTTTTCTTCAGAATGAAAGAGGTGACTGCTACTCTGTGCAGATAATTTATGTTTCAGTTACTCCAAGCCAGTAGAGAAGTTTTATCTGAGCAAAATCAGAGGGTTTTTGTTCATTATGGAAGTTCAGGGTCCCTATTTTTTCATCTGTACCAGACTAAGTCCTCTCAGTGGTGTGCAGTCACGTGCTGTGCTCCTGGAAAAGAATGCATGTATTACTGATTTGAGGTTGTTCTGGTAAACAACATCGAAAAAAAGAGAGAAGAATGGATTAAAAAGTAGTCATGTTGATTGAAAAATTATTTCATATAGTGCAGTGTTTCTCTTTGCCATCCTCTTTGTACCCTCTTTATCACTGAGCTGTGAACTGCTCTTTGGGCTACTCCAGGACAGCAGTGGTTACACTTGCAGAGAGTCCCTGGGAGATTTTTTTTCCTCTTTGATGTCTTTCTTGGTTATTTGTAGTATATTTCCTGTGGAGACTTCTGAAAATTTGGGTTATGTTAAGTCAGTTCTGGAAAGTAAAATAGGAATAGGCGAAGGAAGTATACATATACATTTTAAATAAGTGTACAAGAGGAGTTCCTTCACATATGTTTCTGTCTCCAGTCTCTAGCACTGAGCACTGCCAACCTACGCATTTATCTGAAGTATAGAATAGTTAGAGAAGAACATCTTTATACTGTTGAGACTTACCAATGCTCTTGAGAAATCAAGTGCACCACAAGGACCACTTGCATATTAGACAACTAACTTTTAGCATGACAGCAACTTTAGAGGAATTTGTTCATCGTGACTACTTGTCACCATGGCAAGCAACATGAAGAAGGAATAAGCTCCCTCCAAACACTGTGCCTGTTGGCTTTATGCATGAAGGTGATGTTCCCTCACCTTTTCCTCATCTTCCTTCTGCTGTCATTATTGAAAAAGTGGAGGATATTTATGAGAAAGAAATGTTAGTTTCCAGATCTTCCCCTGGACAGAAGTATAGAGGCAAGGTACCAATCTGAAAACGGTGAGATAGAAGGGATCAGTTTGGGGAACAGAAATTGCAAAATCATTGAATTTGATGGAGACAATGAAGAAAGAGAATTGTATTGCACTGATGCATATTTTTTTGAATGTATACTATCGTATTTTCATGATATTTTGTTTTATTCTCTGTTATTTAATTTCCTTTCAGCTAGTTGCTCAGAAGACTGAGATGCATAATTATCTTTAAATTCTGAGTCCTGAAAATCCTATTTAATAGACAATTACCAGTAGAGATAGACTGAAGTCTGATGACATCTCGAATGCTTTAAATGTATATATATCTACAAGCCTAATTCTAAGCATATAGAGTTCTTAATCCTTGGCAGCACAGAGGAGCTAGGTACTGAATTAATACCTTTGTGCTATGGTTAAAATAATGACATATCAGTGCTCCAGGTTTAGACATTCACAAAACACAAGATTGTGAATGACCATTATGACTGTCAAACTTTATAACTTTAATCACATTTTACGGAGTATTTTCTAATTCTGAATAAATACCTTTTGGTTGAAGTAGAAGTTGAAGACACTTTGGCTGATGTTAGAAGAAAATCCACCGTGTATCTTGCCCTAACAGTTCATTGCTCCACTGACAAACATTTCCGTTTTGTTTCTAGTTTTAGACACCATGTCTTATTAGATGAATTACTTATCAAAAGCTAGCTCTAAAACTTTGCAACATCTATTAAAGATCAAGGTTCAAAAAAGAGCAGGTTATACACCATGAGAAGAAAATACAGGGCTCTAAATATTGTTTTCTATTATGAACCCATCCTGAACCTGCTGTGTTCGGTCTTCATGACATTTGAGAATTGTCTTAGAAGTGTATAAGCCCATTAGAGGAAACCCTGAGTTCATCATCACATCTGGTAGTTATTTTAAATCTACCACTAACTTTTCATCAATGGTTAATGGGTCTGTTATTTCAAATTTGATGTGTAGTTCACACAACGTACAAGTGAGTGACTTCAGCACAAAACAGAATATTTTTATTAAAACATAAAAGTGAGCTTCAGCTTTACAGTTCTAACTATGCTTAGCATTTCCCCCCCTATTGATTTGGATTATCCCTGGCTTTCAAACCCTCTTTTTTTTTTTTCTTTCTTGTAACAAGGACTTTTACTATTTTATAAGGCAGATTAGATCTTTAAGCTAATTTCCTTTGATATTCTTATGGGAGTCCTCTTGATTGTTAGAATAGAAGTTCTTTATAGATTTTCAGTACATATGACAATCTAACAAGTGTTCTCCATTCTTTAGTTCTATTAATATCAGATTTCATTAAATTAATTTGATATATAAAATACAAAACTGATATCTTTGGCAGCTTTTAATCTCTCCAGAGAAACTGTCTACAACATTTTTGCTTGAAATAAATATGGCAACATGTTCACTAGGTTTTAGTTGCGAGCCATTGATTCATTTCATGGAATCATAAAATAACTCCAGTTGGAAGGCACCAATAAGGATCATTGAGTCCAAGAACATTAAAGAGCAAACAATTATAAAGGCTGAAACATCTGGCAAACATTTACAGGAGTGGATACTGTAGTCCTTGTCTAAGTCACCAATTCAGAGACTTGCTCTTGCTCAGACTTTCACGATGGCAATACCTGGCAACTTGGACTAGGTTGAATACGAGCCAAATGAATGGGTAACAAAAGCTACATACAGACTGACCTTACAAGAATCACAGCTGGTAGACCCAAAAGAAACTTTTCAGTACTAGTGAAGCTGTACCTCATTTACTGCATCCACTTTTAGGCACTCAGTCCCAGAAGGACTGCGGATGAAGGTGGACCAGAGCCTTGGGCACATGGCCTATGTGAGGCTGAGGGAGCTGATCTTCCTCAGTCTGGTGACAGAGGCTAAGGGGGACAGTTTAAGAACTCGATACATCTATTCAAAGGGGATGGAGCCAAAGATGACAAATGGTAAAACAAGTAGTAGTCACAAGCTTGTCCAGTTTCTAGCTGGATGTTAGGAGAAGCTGTGGCACTGGGAGGGTGGCGTGGCACCGGGACAGGTTTCCCAGAGTAGTGATACCCTCTCCGTCCTTCAGGGGGTTCAAGACTGAGCTAGACAAAGCCATGGCAGAGCTGATCTGGTGCTGGCATCAGTCCTGCTCTAGGCAGAAGGAAGATCTGAGTGGCCACCAAAGGTGCCTTCCAACCATCATCCCTGTGACTTTATGACTACATGATTTTGCTGAAAGTCAGAATGGGACAGGTCAAATTCACTTAAATCTCATGGCCTGGGTATTCTTTAGAAAATTGAAATATATGGATTTAGTGTCCTCAAGGAAAAGAAGAGATTTAAATTTGAACCTCAAAACTTTGTGTGAAAAGGAGAAGCTTTAGTGTTTCCTGATGGGATTTGTGAAAGACACTTTCTGTTTCACCTCCTTACTTTGTCTAAAATTTCTGAAAATACAAATATTGTTTGGCTATGAATGAAATGATATGCTTCTCTTTTGAAATAGATGGTGAGAGAGGGAACGGAGGAAGATATTTTTGCCAAGATGTACTTACAGAATGATAATTGTAGATTAATTCAAATCAAGTATTTCCTTTATACTTTTAGGGTTCAGCAGGGGACAAAAAAGATAACTTCTTTTTCTTCAGAATTCTGAGAAATGCTAATAAAGCTCTCAAGTGTCTGATTATATAAAAAACTTTTCCTAAATATTTCTAGTTTTGATTTTTTTTTGTAACATTGTTAAAGAGACACTAGACTAGAAAACAAGCTTTCATAGTGCCTTTTTTCCTATGTACTCTCACCTTTACAAAGAGTAGGTGTAAATGACTTTTGGAAGAAGTCTCATTATTTTGAATAAACAGCAATTGCTATGAATAAAGGTCCTGGACAGAGACATGAAAGTTAGTCATTTTAATAACATGCAATTTCCTTATTTCATATTTTCTGTTTTGAAAGCACACAAGAGCTGTGGAAGGCATACAAATTTGCAAGCACCAAACTTCATTTCAGCTCTTCAGGGCTTGGAGGATACAGTAAAACAGTGAAGTCCAAAGCCTTTGCTGTTGCACACTGTAGTTCAAAGCTCTTCCTTACTGGATGCTTTATTCTCATGACCATGAGACAGTCCTGCCATGCAATACCAGCCTACATCTTACCTCTTCATGTCTGGCAGCTTGTCCTGGTTTGAGGTAAAACAGAACCAATTTTGTTCAGTAACTTCGCTTCTTAGCTGGGCCTCTTCTAACTACTGAAATTAACAGCATATTGTGCAGACAATGTTCACTTTCTCAGAGTGATAAGACCAATGTTTATAGCTGCTGCCCAGGCATGGTATGCAGAGAGGCTCTTGCTTATACTTATTGCCATAACACCCAAGGCCAACCAACTTTGTTGTTTGCCCCGTTGGAAGGGCGGAAGCGAAAAACATAGTGGGGTCCCACCTGCAGGGAGGAGCGGACAGGACAGGTGACCCAAAACTGACCAACAGGGTATTCCATCCCATCTGTCTCATGCTCAGTATAAAAGCTGAGGGATCAAAGGGTCGGGGCTCTTCCTTCAATGGCCGATGTCTGAGGAGAACCCTGTTCGTCTGCCTGTGATCCCGATCCTGAATCCAGATCCGGAATCTGGTTCCCGTCCGTCACCGAGTCCAGCCTGGGACTGGCCCAGTGCCAGCTGGTGTCGTGATTGTCATCTCGGGAGCTTGATATGGTTTTGTATATATTTTTCATTATTTCTTTTTATTTTATTATTAATATTTCATTAAAGTAGTTTAGTTCTTTCTAAATTCATAAGTCTCTTTTTCCTCCTCTGCCCCTCTCTTTGAAGAGGGGTAGAGGGGAGCATCTGTCGGTCCCATCTGGGGTCCCCTAGGTCCCCAGTAGCCAATTTGGCCTAAACCACGACACAGCTGTAAGCAGAGCTTGTCCCAGACTCTGTTCCTGGCCCCAGCCATAGTATCATTCTTGACATAATGTGCTTATCGCCCATGTGAACTGCCTTTGTATTTGCAGAGCACGATAAGAAAACAAGACTGCAAACTTTTCTACCTCAGGGCATTATCACAGGCATCACTGAAGAGTAGCACTAACCCTGAACCAAGTCCCCATACAAGTCCCCTGGATCAAACCTGAATGTAAACTTTTGTCTCTCTCAGCCTTTTTGTCAGCCCTGTGAGTCTTTGCTGATGCCAGCCAAGAAATGAGCTCTCAGTGAAATTTCATTGTTTGGCTCAGAAGTAGGCCAGGGTCTCTTGGGGACAGGAAAAATTTAGGCCTGTGAAAAGGAAGGATGAAAATGTGGGCATTTTTTTATTGAGCAGTCCCAGAAAGCCCAAAAGGCTAGCGCGTGGGATGTTTCTGGCTGGGTCAAATTGATGAGCTTTGGGTTTGGGGCAGATGTGAATTTCTGAACCATGGTTTAAATTTAGGCAAGCAAAATCCTGAGTGAAACCTGATTTTAAGTGCAGTCTTTCAACCCTATGATAATCTAATACTCACCTTTCCCCAAGAACACTCATGAGCAAAAAGGCAAAATGTTTTTGATGGTAGATACTGTTGGATATTTTTTTGATATCCAAAGAAATACCTACTACAATTAATACTGTTTAGAGTAAATTATTTTTTTGTTGCTTATTGCTAGAGGGGCCATGATTCTGACATTTCCTTTCCAGTTCTAATTACTTAATTAAACCACCGTAACATGATGTATAATTGGCCCAAAGTAACTCTGTATAGCTCTATAACTCAAGCAATACAATAGACATCAGTTAATTATTCTAGAACTGTTTATGACCTCTTAAATCCACAAGTATTTTTAATGGATATGTATTCCTTCTGATGCTGGAGTACCTCCGTGTGTGGCTTGTGAAAGCTCTTAATGCCAGTCCTTACCATTGAGTAAGTTACTAAAATATCTCCTCTCCACTTTCTCATAAAATCCAGTTTATGAACAGTCAGATGACAAAAGCTGTCGAGTAATCCAGCCTTTGCGGAGAGCAGGGCAGAAGCCAACAGAGCAGGAGTGCTTATCCCACCATCACAAAGGGGACATAAACAGTGTATGGGATGGTTGGACCCCTGAAGTTTGACTAGCAGACGGCAGTCAACCACGGGCCATGAATGACACACTGAGGTTGGACACAGAGGATGTTCATCCAGAAAGAGTCTGCAAGGAGGCAAGTTAAGCAGATACACGGCTTTTCTTAGCAGCAAAAGAGTCTCCATATTCTTAAACACTAACTTACAGAAGCTGTGTCCAGAAAAAGGGGCCCTCCCCTGTGACCCTGTCTCCGTGGGTCTCAGTGATGGTGGTGAATGGCTGATAGGTTTTGACTCCTAGAAAACCACTGGTGAGTAACCTGGGAGAGAAACAACCCTATGTCATTGAATGCAAGCTCTACCAACCAGATGAGGCTTGGAGTAGATCTTGGATATCTTCCATGTCTTTGACTTGTGGCTTCTTCCAGGTAAAGCAATGCATATGACAGGATATATCGTTTGCTTTCTACCTGCAATTCACCTGTTTTTCTTTTTCCCACCTTTCTTCTTTTATGATTTCTTTGCTCTTGGCTAAAACTTCTGCTGTTCTATGACTATAATTTTATTTCTGTGTTGTTACAGATCATAGGGGTTTTCAATTTATTTACATAACTACCAATCGAGTAGGTTTACATTTTGTAAGGAACCACCTCTAATTTATAACCTGCAGTCACCTTGCCTGTTGCTTATAGTGAAAGGACAATGCTGTTTAAAGGACACTTAGGAGTTCTTATAAAGGTTCCTGGTCCAAAGGAGTTCTTTATGTACTTATAGCATTTCCTATCTGCGGTAACATTCTTTTACAATTATACCCAGCTAAAACAATACAGGTTCTATACATGTGTTTGCATTTAAATTGATCTCATTTCAGTGCTATTTTTACATTGCATTAATTTAATGCATTGTAATGACAAAGTTCTTGGAGAAGATATAAAATGCTTTGATATAATATTGATTACTTCCTGCACAAATATTTATTATCAGAATCTTTTTAGACTGAAGAACAGAGCAGCCAGAGAGACTTGTGTCTGCTTGTCTGATGAAAGACATGAATTTTATTAATGCATTCAGTTCCTGACTGTCAGTAACACTTGGCTGAGCAGATAGGCACAGATACTGGCGTGAAAGCTAAACAACAGATACAGAAAAATTTGGCCTGACTCGTCTCATTGGCATCTATCAATCTACAAGCAATGCAATTCAGACAATGTTTTCTTTGAAAGAGCATAAACAATCCTGGTTCTCATGGAAGAAACATACATTGAAGACATAGGTCAGGGAAAGTCTTACCAGCCTGAGATTTGTTTCCATCCCAACTTTCATTTGTGTCAGCAAACTCTGTACATCAAGATTGCCTCACAGTCAGAAATATAAAGGGGAGGCCAGATTTTGGCTTTGTAATACTAAAAATCAATCTTGTTCAAGGACAAAAAAATAAATCCTTTCCAAAACAATGAGACCAAACCTAATAATGAATAGTTTTCCTTGGTTTCAATGAATTTAATGAATTTTATCACAATTTTTTTTGCCTCTTAACTTAGACATTTTTATTAGTGTTAACTAATGTATCTCATGCAGATGTCTGGAAAACACTGAGCACTGAGGTTTGACAGCATAAACCTCCACCTGGGAAGGATCCTCTGCCTTGTCATTGGCACCCGTGGGACTTCGTGTACAGGTAATTTTCTCAGCTGGTGTAAAGCCCAGGGTTTTGATATTTACACGACTCTGCCACCCGGAGCAGAATTGCTTCACTGGTTGTTAAACTGGACTGGGGGTAGAAGTTCTGCGGAGCATACCAGGAATGCAGCGGAGGCCACACAGTGCAGCCCATCTTGATGCCTCTGGAGTCCCTGGCAAAAAACTGAATGTTCAACTTTTTCCATAGAAAGCTGTTCTTTCCCTTTTTTTTTTTTTTGTTTGTTTGTTTATTTTTTGTTTGTTTTTTGTTTTCCCTTTTAAGCATATCTTGAAGTTCTTGGTGTATAAGGAATAGGACCACCTTTGTTCACTTTAAAGTGACACCACAGCAAGATTTGGTTTGAAATGCAGTGAAATGGAAAGTCCTCTGAGGTCACCGAAATAATCTTCCACTGATGTCAGGGTAATTTCAACTATATTCTGAAGCTTGATAGAAATAGATTGTGAAAAGCCAAAAGGTGCTATTTCCAGACATGCTCTGTTGCTCATGATTGTTACATTCCTATAAAAGAAAAAAAAAAACCGATTTTTTATCATGAATGGGAAAGAGTAAAACATTGTCTTAACAATAATAAAAAAATACTATCTTATTATTATCAGACGAGGTTCCTCTGGGACCTTTAAACAAGATTAGTAATATTTCAATTCCACACAAAGACCAAATATATTGCGGACTAAGATGTTGCACCAAGAAAGAAAGGATTTTAGAATTTATCCAGGTCATTGTTGCTGGGGTCTTTTGATATGGATTTGTGAGCTAATTTTACAACAAACAGACTTAATCTGAGAATAATTAGGATGATGGGATCAAATATTAAGTGATATCAGACCAGGAACTGGGATGAAAGCTCCTAAAGAATGGTCACTCAGAGGATATGTAGGCTCAATCAAACATCTCAACTATTAATTTTTGGTGCTAGTAAGGAGCCATGTGCTTACAGCAATAAATATATGGCAGAATTTCTGGGGTCCAACCCTAAAGCTTCCTCAAAAATTTATTTAAAGTAAAAAATTAACAGCAGAACTCTTGTCATGTTGTCTCAACAGCAATACACTTTCAGGTAGAAATAAAAAATACTCAAATTATAACAATCTGCAACTTCTTTATTTATTTATTCTGTTTCACAAGTAAGCATGGACATGGGCACATGTGCTAGATGTAAATAAATTGATTTCTGAATTAAACTCACTACATGTCACAAAGCAACCAGCTCTGTGTCACTACCTAAAGAGATATCTGGCCTGCAGGTATGTAGAGATTGTGACTGTGGGTTCACAGAACTCTGTAATACACAAGGGCACAGAGGCTTTGTCCTCTAAATTTACTTTATTACAGATTACCAAAAATACCACACAAATTACCACTAGCAGGTAGAGTAACATTAAATCAGCACTAGCAAGTATACCTATGATTAATAAAGTAAATATATTTATTACAAATTACTATCTGCAATCAGTAATATAGCATCAATCAATAGTATAGGAGCAGTCAGTAACAGTCAATTGTATAGCAACACCTAATCGTATAGCAACAATTAATATAATAGCAACAATCAAGTCAGACTCTAATATTACAGATTACTACAAATTTATACTTACTGAAGCAACTTATGAAAAATATGACAGCAGACATTCTTATGACAGATTACTTATATGTATATATAGTACTGGTATCAAGCGAATTAGATTTCAGAAGGGGCCAAACCAATCCCAGAGGTGAGAACAAATCAATCCCAGAGGGGGACACAAAAATACCAGAGGTGGAAGGACAAACTGAACCGACCCCAAAAGTGGGCCCAAAGAGGGACTAGTGAGACAGCAGGCAGAGTCTCACTTCAGAAATGATCTGCATCACAGAGCCTGGAGTCAGCCAGGCATGTCCAGTGCGAGTCCAAGATCATAGAATTGCAGAATCATAGAATAGTTTGGGTTGGAAGGGACCTTCAAAGGTCATCTAGTCCAACC
Source organism: Anarhynchus alexandrinus (assembly GCA_008711295.1). Taxonomy (NCBI): domain Eukaryota; kingdom Metazoa; phylum Chordata; class Aves; order Charadriiformes; family Charadriidae; genus Anarhynchus; species Anarhynchus alexandrinus. The sequence continues at coordinate 1,712,578 of VUYV01000018.1, read as the reverse complement.
CCCCTGCAATGAGCAGGAACAGCTTCAACTAGATCAGGTTGCTCAGAGCCCCGTCCAACCTGACCTTGAATGTTTCCAGGGATAGGGCATCTACCACCACTCTGGGCAACCTGGGCCAGTGTTTCACCACCCTCATTTTAAAAAATTTCTTCCTTATATCTAGTCTAAATCTACCCTCTTTTAGCTTAAAACCAGTACCCCTTGTCCTATTACAACAGGCCCTGCTAAATGATTGTCCCCACCTTTCCTGTAGGACCTTTTTAATTACTGGGAGGCTACTATAAGGTCTCCCTGGAGCCTTCTCTTCTCCAGGCTGAACAATCCCAACTCCCTCAGCCTGTCCTCATAAGAGATGTGTTCCAGCCCTCTGATCATTTTTGTGGCCCTCCTCTGGATTCACTCCAACAGGTCCGTGTCTTTCCTGTGCTGAGGGTTCCAGAGCTGGACGCAGTGCTCCAGTTGGGGTCTCACTAGAGCAGAGTCACTTCCCTCAACCTGCTGGCCACACTTCTTCTGATGCAGCCCAGGATGTTGTTGGTCTTCTGGGCTGCAAATGCACATTGCCGGCTCATGTCCAGCTTTTCGTCTACCAGTACCCCCAGATCCTTCTTGATAGGGCTGCTCTCAATCCCTTCATCCCCCAGCCTGTATGGATACTGGGGGCTGCCCAACCCACGTGCAGGATCTTTCATTTGACCTTTTTGAACCTCATGATGTTCACATGGGCCCACTTCTCAAGCTTGTCCAAGTCCCTCTGAATGGCAACCCATCCCTCAGGCATGTCAACCTCACCACTCAGCTTGGTGTTGTCCGCAAACTTGCTCAGGGTGCTCTCAGTCCCACTGTCTATGTCATTGATGAAGATATTGAAAATTACTGGTCCCAATATGGACCCCTGAGGGATACCACTTGTCACTGATCTCCATGTGGACATTGAGCCACTGACCATTACCCTCTGGATGTGACCATCCAACCAGTTCCTCATCCACCAAACAGTCATTCTATCAAACCCATATGTCTCTAATTTAGAGAGAAAGATGTTGTGGGGGATCATGTCAAAGGCCTTACAGAAGTCCAGATAGATGACACCAGTAGCTCTTCCTTTGTCCACTGATGTAGTCACTCCATCATACAAGGACACGAGGTTGGTCAGGCAGGACTTGCCCTTGGTGATGTCATGCTGGCTGTCTCAAATCATCTCCCTGTCCTCCATGTGCCTTAGCATAGCTTCTAGGAAGATTTGTTCTTCCTCTTGTCCTTGAGGCTGACAGGTCAGTAGTTCTCAAGGTCTTCCTTTTTACTCTTTTAAAAAATGGGTCCTATGTCTCCCTTTTTCCAGTCACCAGGGACTTCACCTGACTGCTATGACTTTTGAAATATCATGGAGTGGCTTGGCAACTACATCAGCCAATTCCCTCAGGACTCTGGGATGCATCTTGTCAGGTCCCATAGAATTCTGGATGTTCAGGTTCCTCAGGTGATCGTGAACCTGATCTTCTCTTACAGTGGGAGAAGTTCTAGTAGAAAGTTCATGTGGAGAGTTCAGTTTGTTCAGGAAAGGAAAAGTGTATGCAGCATGGGAAGTTCCCAGAGTGCCCACTTTGGATAAAAATTTAGTCCTTTTCATATCATAGAGACATAAGAGCGCATAGGACATCACCACTCCATACAGCCAATAGATGCTGTTAATTTCTGTTTTTCAGCCAATAGATAAAGCTGTTTTTTCTTCTTTCAGACCCATTTTATTTTCCCATACTGTGTCTACTTTTTTGGACAATAAGTTGCCATTACAGTCCCTTGTTTTTGTGCTCATCGATGGCATCTGAAGATATCTTTGGTTTCTAGGTACCTCAGGCGTACTTCATAGAGGCCAGCTGCAATTTTCAAGGATGTTTCTGGTTCCCTGACTTAGTTCCCCAGCTCACAGCTCCCAGGCTGGCTGGCAGTTTTGCTGTCAGTATTTTTCAGAGGACATTTTCTTCAGTTCAGTAATTTCTCCCTTCTGACCAGGCCACCTTTATGACTGCTCACATCACTCTGTAATGGTGATTTTCTAAAGGTAAGTCCAAGTAGACACACTGAAGGCAGCCCCACAGATGAAAATTAGTTATGGACATTTATTTTGTGATTGACTTTGTCAGCTACAAAACACGTCTTGAAACTATGATCTTAATAACACAGGGGGCACTGTTGAGTCTTCCTTAACTGAGCAGGTTTATGATACAGGCATGGAATATTTCCCCAAATGATAATCATTTAATAATTTGGTAAATATTAAGAAGTACACATTATTCCCATGTTGGCTGTTGACTTTTCGAGCTATAAAGTAGGTAAAGTACATTGCTTCCATTTCTCATATGGAATAATAATAAGATCTTGGAGGTTAACTAGAGGATTTTGAGAGAGGACCTTAGAGAGTTGGATGCTTAATGCCCTTTGTCTTTAATGAGAATAACTTGACTGGGCACTTTTAAATATCGCAATATATGGTCCTACTGCACGTTAAGGCAGATACGTGATCTTTGCCAGTGTCAGAATGAGGTCTGAAACTCTTATTTGCTAAAAAATATGGCCCAATGTCTTAGGCAAATATCTTTCCAACCACTTTGTATCCTTACTCTCTCTTTTCTATTCTTTGTAAAATGAAGTCAGTACTGATTACCAGAGGAAAATTTGGAAGTATGCAGAACCGAAGGTTTCTCTGTGCAGTTCTTGGAGAGATCTAGATAAGTACTGATGCTTTATTATCACTTTGACATTATGTTTTCTCAGAAGGGCAGAGTGTTTTGTTTAGGACCTAGATTGAGGAGACTTTGGTGGGTTTAGGACATATCATTGTTAGTTGTGTTAATAACATTTTGTTTGACTTTGGAGATAATCACAGACCACGACAGTTTCACATTATGAACCACAGTACTGGCCAATGTGAACTACTGTCTAAATGACCATAGTTAAGGATGGACAGGAAAAGAGTCAGAAAAAAGAACTCTGAACCACTTGGTTTCTACTGCCACACTTTGTCTGCACCTTTTTTGTTTAGAAAAAAGGAATAGACTGCATTCAAAACTACATGTTCTAAATATGATCGTCATGAATATATGACTTTTTGTACTCGGTGACTGCAATATAGCTAATAAATCATTAGAATAGGAAAATTTACTTAAATTTAGAAGCAGCAGTGTGACATGAACTGATGTATCACAATATCTGTTCAATAGATGTGAGCATCTCATCAAGTGTGTTCAGTACGGCTTTTTAAATCTGGTTTGTTCAATGTTTTGCTTTGTTACAGACCATTGTTTCAAGGGACTGGGTATATTGTGTTTAGTCTTTAAGCAAATGCATCGAATTCTGAATCTAAATACCTAGTCATTTAGGTACAATCCTGAGCAGTCATTACACAAAAGTATTTTGAGATTCACTGAAAATCAGTGAGGTAAAATAGCTTTGCAGGAGGAACAGAGCAAAAATTGTGAAGGAGCCATGATGTGTCTGTATGTATAAAGTATGTTTTTATATACATGCACATTTATAGTTATACCTACCCACAAATGTAAACATAAACACACAAAGTAATGTTACTGTAAAAAAAGAATATATTAATGATTCTGCTGCCTACCGTATGAATTTTCATCACAGAGAGGGGAAGATACTCCTTTTAACAGATGTTCAATTAACGAATCTGCTTTTTACAGTGTGGACCAAAAAGCACGGTGGCTATTTCATTTTAAAGTTGTCAGCATGAACGATGGAAACAAAATCCTTTAAATTGTTGTTAGGATATTGGTAAGTAGCTTGGTGAAAAATGTAATGAATAGTAAGTACTCAGTTTAATTACTTTTCGTTAAAGTAATAATTGAGTGGTGGTGCGAGCTGCGTACAGAGTCACCCAGCTTGGCAGTCTAGCTATTGAAGAGGCTGCTCTGCAGGCATTTGACAGACACTTGATTCTGGGTTTGAATCAAAAAACATCAAAGGAAAGGAGGAAATGCTGGGGGAACCTTCTCCTGAAATGACAGAACCTGGCACTTTGTATGAATCTCCAAACTCACAGTCATAAAATTGCTCTTCTACTTTTTATTTTTTAATTCAGCAGTGTCCAGACTAGGGCTAAGTTATATGAATAAATGTGTTTTTCTGTGGCGCAACTGGCAGGATAAGTTGCATTACAAAAACTTCTATTTTATTAATTGCATTTAGAAGTCTCCTAACCCGTGTCTTTGCTGATGGATAAGAAGCTACAGAAATAAGGTGAAATAGTGTTGATCTCTATCTCTCCATATATATACACATACACACACACTCTCTCTTTAAATCAGTGGATCGTGAGGTATTTAACAAATAAACCACATTTTCATTTTACAGATGAAAAAAGCTAAATATATTTTGTGATATTTTTGCTAGTTAATTAAAATAGTCTAAGGAAAAATGAGGGACACTTCTTCAAATCATGAATAGACCAGAGTGGACCAGATAAATAATTTCTGAGGATACTAAGCACTTGATCCAAAGCCCATTGAACTCAGTGGGAGACTTTCTGTCAACTTCAGCAAGCTTTGGATAAAGCTAAAAGTGTTTTTCTTAGTATCTTCAAAGTAGAAGCTGCAAACTTAATTAAAAAGAAAGGAAGAAATTTTTAGTTACTTTAGTTCTTTCCAAAAATCCCACCTGGCTATTTCTGGATAACAAATACATATTTTCATGTATTTTTTTTTGTTTTATTAAAATTCTGGGCACAAATGTAGGCCTATTGAAAAATTTATGTTAATTACACTTCATAAAAGCAATAATAACATGCACCTATAGGTTAGTTCAGTGTTAACTACCTCTGAACATGACTATTCTCATCTGTTTACAGTATTCAGGCACAAAATCAACAATTTGTGCTTCCCTTTATTTTTCACAGCAGGACATCATTGTTAATATTACTTTGTTTTTGCTTTATCTAGAACAGCATTAAGGAACCAATTGTTTTCTTCATTTTTATGCTCATTCAGGGTCAGTTTGAGTTAAAGGTGGTAATGTAATGTAAAAATTGAAATGAGAGACCACTTCTCGGACCTTATTCCCGTTAGCTGCAGTAGGAACAGGATTAATTATCAACACCCAGTTTCAGAAAACTTTGTAGGGAAAAGTAGCTTTCCGCATCGCCACACCATTTGATGTACTGGGCTATAGTCCCTTCCCCAGGTTGTTTCCTATTCTTTGACCAGGTCTGTATAATGAAGGGCTAATTTACATGCTGGGTGCCATCCAGAGGGCAACGCTTTTGGCTCACATCGCAGCAGAAGTGAGGGGTTGCTTTGCTGCAAGCCCTTGGCTTTGGCACGGCACGGGGCAGAGCAGAGGGACCCGGGACAAAAGCCACTGCCTCTCGGCTGCCTTGGACATCACCCCGGGGCTGCGGGAAAAGCTGCGGCCTGCGTGCTGGGAGGCAGCGGGGCAGGCAGCTCATGGTTGCCCGGCTCTCGCGCTTTTGGCTGGGGACACTGAGTGCCTCTGCAAGAGCTGGTGGGGAGCAGGGGAGGCTTAAGGCACTGAGTTTGTGGTAGAAAAGGAAACTTAGGTTTGCATACCTAAGTGTCTGAAGGGAAGAGAGAGAGAGAATGATGACTGGGGGACAGAGGACGCTGCTCCTCCTTTCCTTGTTTTGGAGATACAGTGGTGCTCAAGGAGAGGGGAGCTCCGGCGTCTGCAGCTGCGTGTCTGGAAGGGGCTGACAAAATCTGAGAAAGGAGGAGCAGGACTTATATCACTCCCCTTAACCTGTCTAAATCTTAGATATTTTATCTAAGCTAATCATTTAGGATGCCCCTATAGTCAGTGGAGAGGCATAAGGCTCAGCTCATCCTTGGATGTATATCTAAACAACATAGGATAAACGTACCCATGTTCTGCAAAAAATGAGTGATTTAGAGTGACACACTCTGCATTTTGAGGCAGGATTCCTACCCAGTCTTTGGCACATGCTAAGCTATCTGCCTTGGTGTACACTGACCTCCTAAGTCTTGCTGGCATCTGCAGTGCACCCAGCTGAACACATCTGCCAGCGGTAGGGATTAATCTACAACAGCAGTGAGGAATCTGAGTTACACTGCTAGGCCCCTCTGCAAGTTGCACGCAAAGCAGGATACAGAATAGATTTTGGGCCAAGAGTTAAACTATGTTTTGCCAGGACAGAACTGCCCAGAAACTGAAATTAAGGAAACAATAAAAAGAAGAGAATACTTTTCAACCTTACTTCTCTAAGTTTTAAATTCCTTCTTCAGAGCTGGATAAAGGAGTCTTCTCCTTTGAGGACACAGACATGAAATCTTCTTGGGAGAGAAAAGGCTTATCCTGAAGAAAGGAAGTCTTTTATATCCTGTAGAAGCTGTTTCATTGCGTTTAAGAGAGCACATTGTTCTGGGAAGCAATAGACCTGATTTGACATCTCTGCTCTGACACAGTTGTACATTATAGACATTCACAAAAAAGTTGCTGTAAACTATACATAAACAGTCCAGGGAGCAGGGGCTGGAGCCAAGGACACCTTTCTTCCTTTTCTTTTAGTGTAAAGAAACTTGAATTCTTCTCTGCAGCCTGTATCCCCACACCATGGGTAAGCAATTTAGTGAGAGATGTGCAGGTGTGGAAAAAAAGAACGCCTCTACTTCCTCAACCTTAAAAGAAATCCAGGAGCAGTCTTAGCGTTTACAGAAAAGCTGACGTTGTGCCCAGGTGGCATGTTACGAAGTACCTACCAAACCGTGGCGTGACAAAAGTCCTTCCACTGGGAAACCTGGGGGGAAACGCATTTACTTTCAATTAGGCATTGAGCGGCTCAGCAAAAATCTCAGCTGAGGTGCTCGTGCAGAAGCCCAGAAGCAGAACCACTGCAGAGTAGAGAACTTTGCAACAAAACCCACCAAACAATAGCATCCTGCTTATTGATTTTTGGCATCTCCAGAGGTGAAGGCACCTGTAGGGTAGTTTTAGGATTGCAGTTACGTGTGTGAGCACCTGACTTCCATCCACATTATTTTTTTGGATTTGATTCTCAAGTATTGGCTTAGTTTTAAATGTGAACTGAAAAATAAAATCATTGAAGTCATATGTCACACTTGAATTCAGTAGAACCTGAACCCTTGTAGGATCAGCAAAAATAATTAATCAGAAAATAAACTAGACAAGTATTTAGTGGGAAGAAAATAAATAATGGTCTGGCATATTAATGCAATAATAAAGAGATACAGTTAAGGTTTCTTCCTTTTGAACCCTGTCAGCCGTTAACACAATATAATCCATTTAAATAAGACAGAGATAAATAGCATCTTATTATAGGCAATAGATAGTGCTACCCTGCTTCTCATGCAACAGCACAAGTGAACAGATTTCAAAAACAAATTTATAAAACTGAAACAAAGAACATACCATACAGGAAAAGAAATGAAACCATGTACAGTGCTGTTTGTGTGTCCCGTTGTGGCGGAAGTAAACAAGAATTGATGAGCTTTTATACTGGTGAAGATAGTGATTTCCAGAATTGTGGGTAAAGTTAGCCCCGAGTCTAAAAGGAAACATATTTATATATTATAATAAAAGAAAATATATTTTTTTCAGTATTCAGAGTCAGTCTCTCTAATGAACCATTATATGCGTATGATTTACAGCCTTTCCATGAAGCAATAATTATTCCTTTTTTTTTCCTCTCAGAAAAGAACTGTTAAAATGAGTTTTCAGTTTTAAAAAATGGGTGCAAAATGCTGTTAACCCTACAGCAGCTAAGTCTGGAGTGGCAGTAACTGGTTTACATTAAAAGATGGTACATGATTAAAAGCCTGATGCACCTGCAATGTGGAAGGTGGGAAGAATTAACCTGGTTCACTCCCTTCCCTTATCCTTATATGAACAATTGCAAGGGGGAAGAAAAAACCCAATTTTTTCTCATACTATTTTAACATTAAGTTCCAGTACTCTTAAGGAAGGTATACAAAACATCCAGAATAACTTGCACGCTTCTAAACTGTTGGGTCTTTGATTTATATACTCTCAAACCACTGTCTAGTCATTTTTCTTTAAATCGTATTACCCTTTTGTTACAGGAAATAACTTGGAATGTGATTTATCATCAAGCCAGCTGCAAGTATTTTCCTGAAAAAAAGCATTTACCTTGAGTGACTAACAATGCTTTGCAAAACTTTGTTTTCAACATTATTGCCCAGTAACTCAGGAGAAAATATTATTCCTTAACAGAAGAAAATAATAATAATAATAATAATAATAATAATAATAATAATAATAATAATAATAATAATAATAATAATAAAGTCTAAAACATTTAATCTCTTCTGCTTTAGGTGACAGTTTGACAAAGTATCATTTGGCATAGCTGAAAACCATCCCATTCCCTTTAACAATCAATTTGAATGACATATTTTCTTTTAGATACGGTACTATATATGATGCAGTTCATTACAGGGTTACTAAATACTGGTTTAATAATAAGATCACTTAGCCATTAAACTAGTGCACCTGATGCTAGCAAGCCTGTTCACTGTTGCTTGTGGCTACGAATTGGTTTTCACCCGAGTGCTCTTCCACTTCACTGTCCCTTTTCCACTTCATGTTAATTCTCTGCTCTGTGGCTGCTAAATCTTGTATTTTGATTGGTGTACGTTTGGATTATACAGAGTTCCAATAACAGCAGTTTTATCTCAACACGGTTAATAGTAGGGATTGTGAGTTTCAAGAAGCTGAAATGGTATTTTGTTTCCACTCAGGCGCTGCCAATTAAGCAGCTTCTAAATACGATAAACATGATTTACACTGGAAATATTGTAAAAATGTCAATCACATTTCAGTATGGAAAAATATATTGAAATTTAATATCTGTTCTCAGGCCAAGTGTATTATTATTATGGCAATATAAAATATCATAGCTTTCCACAGTTGTATGTTGTCTAGAATATGACCAGTAAATCTCTGGTTTTAATATAAAAAAATGTAGTGTTGATAGACATTAGCCATGCAGAATTTCAGCATTTGGGGAAAAGATAAAGGCATGCAATGCCTTTCCTCTCAAACATAATGATTTGAAATCCTGTGTACAGGTTGACAGCGAGAATGGCCAAGTGTCATTATAAGGTGATGACTGCTGAGTGCCCCTCTTGAAATGATTATGGTGGGTTCAGCCCAGGCACAACATTCACATCTCAATTAACCAGTACTAGCACAAATAAGATTGAATGACCTTTTTTAAAAGACAAATAGGTCATTTTGAATATCAAGAGCTATTTCAGAATTTCATGAGAACCGCTTTCACACGCTTGCAGTGGGTAAGGGAAGATCTCATGTTGTCTCCCTTTCCTGTTACAGCGTGAGAAGCTTCTCAACATGAGCGATACAAGAAGGAATCCAAGTCTAAGAACTGCAAACAAATAAGTAATATGTCTGAGGCTGTTTGGAAAGACTCTTGCCCCAGAGTTACTCTTTAACGGGAAATAAATCTCTTTAGACCCTGTCTAAGCAGCAGGCTGCCTGTCAGCCTTGATGTGGGAGATGCTAGAGGGCATGCTCGTAACAGGAAAAGCTGCCTAGGAAAGAAACTTTCAGATCTGACCCTGACCCTGACCCTGACCCTGACCCTCCCTCCTTTGCAGAGGTGAGGGAGGACTTGTGCTTGGCAGGGGTGCGGCTGATGAAGAGAAGTCAAAGAGAGGGTCTGCAAGCAGTGGATGTGATTATGGGTCAGGCAGATACAGCTGTGATGCCTGAGGTCAGGTGGGTTTATGTTTCTGTTAAACAGTGTGGGTGAAGGTTACATCTGCGGTTTGTGTGAAACTTTCTGAATTTCACATCAGCAGGGCTTTTGCTCCATGTGTATTGGGCACACAGAACAACCCCTTCCCTCAGCCACTCTTGTCCTGAGATTCAAAGACACCTGCTGACGGCATATAAATGTTATCTCTGCCTCACGTGGGATTTTGTTTAGTGTGGGGTGCTATTGCTTGTAAGGAGGCAAGAGGAAAACGAACATTCCCCATTTCCATCCATTCCACGTTCCTGATAGGATGCTGTGCCAAGTAACACTGCCAAACATCGGAGAGCTGGCTGCTTTTTGTGCCATTGATAGCTGGGCCATGCAGTGGGAGACTGGATAGTACATGGCAACACAGAGGAGAACACAGCTGCTGATAGCACTGTTCATATCCATATTTGACATCACTTGACCCTGTAAACTTTCCAAACATGATGTTACCTCCAAATCATCCCATTAAACTTCATTAGTGCCATGTAATTCATTTCAGAACTGAAAGGATGACATCAAACCTGACATGTAACCATAATATATTCAACCTAAAATCTGTTCAATAAGACCACCCTCCCTTACCCCAGCGTACTCACTTATTGTCCATAAACAACAAACTTTCATGTCCCTAGGCCACTCAGCAATGCCTTCATTCAGATTCAGATGTGGCACTAAAATTCATCTGAGAGAGCTTTAAATCATGTCTGAGTAGGTTTCCGTCTCACCCCAAATATTTTTTTAATTAAAATCTGTAATGTAGTTGGTGATACACACTTGTTTCTAAAGTAACTCTAAAAGAAGATACTTATGCTATGCATACAAATGCTGGTATACTTCTTTTCTACAAAAGACATCTCTTAAAAATGTGGGCTTCGTTCTTTCCTCAGGTTTATGCTCTTGTTTGAGGACATATGTAGATTTAGGATTAACAGCCTTCTGTAAAAAAATAAAGATCTAAATTCTTTTAGGAAAACAAATTAAATAAAGAGGTTTTGCCTGCTGTGCCATTTTATGTAAGACAGGATTAACACAGCATCTAAAATTTTGCTGCTGGTCACATGCTGTTCAGCAGGTCAGCTGTGTTAACTCCTCTCCACAGAGTTCACACTTTCTCTCACCTTCTTTTAGGCTTTATCAACAGTTACCCATTTCATGTGAATATCCTTTCTCTGCTCCTTTGATTCTTCTCTCTTTTCTTACATTGCACTTGCCTGTGTCTTCCCCTCCATTACCCTTTTGTGTTTTCACTTGCCTTTGAGTACTGTTTTTGGGTGGGGTTTTTTTTTGCGGTTTTTTTCCTGTGGCCTTAAAACATTCCATACCATGCAGATATGTATTTTGATTTATCTGAGAGATCATCCTACTAGTTGCAATCCAGTGCTTTGTTGCAAAAGAATTGATTTGCTTTTCATCCATGAAAATCATCCATTCATCATAACACATATGATCCCTATGTGAAAATGGCTCCCAAATCCGCCTAATTTCTGATTTCCGTTCCATAATTTTTAAGGATGAAGGAAAAAAAAAAAAGCATAATAATAGATGGTCTTTAAAGTATGTTTTCATTTTTGTTTGCTGTCCTACTTGTGATTTTTTTTTCATAATTTTCTCACTGTCTTATACTTCCAGTGCTCTCCTTCATCTTTTAAAACCCCAATGACTACAATATTTAGTAATAACACTATTGCTGATAAGGATGAGCTAGTTTAGTGCATATATTTAATCCAAACAATCTTTTATAATGGTCAGATTAATTTTTCGTAGTCTCCAAAGGAAAAATCATTGTTGTTTTCAAAATCAGAAAAACAGCTCAATAAATCAAGTTTTCAGAAGAATGCCATATGTAACACCTATAGGTCACACACAAATTTCCTCATTTTTGACTTTTTTTTAAAAATGTGATTGTCCACTAAGTTTGCTACACACTCCTTACTTTCCTCATCATGTTTAAAACTGAACAGCATTCTCTAGATAAGGTCTACCTCACTTTAGAGAATTAATTTCAAGAGAATGATTTCTCATCAGGTCTCTCACCTTGTTTTGGAGACAGATTCCTTAATTCTTTGTAAACAATACTGCTTTTGTCCGGTAATCACATAGGCAGTTAATATTCACTGAATAGACGGTCAATTCTTCCTCCAAAACAATAGTGTATGACCTGTTAACTGACACTTGGTTGTTAAGATTCCTTATTTATGAAAACCATGTTAGAGTTATCTTCTTAGTAATTCCATTTTTACAGCTGCAATAATTTGTGATTGAAAATTTCATGCAGATGCTGTAACTCTGATACACTTAATATACGTACTCCTTTGATTTGTTTTATCCACAAATCTCACATCCACCAGTGTATCCTTTAGGTTTTTAATGAACATATGGAAGATGGACTCCATGATGTGCTCGGGAATCCTCATCCCCCACTTGTCGAGACTGAGCAGCTAGGTCAACCTCAACCTTCTCAGCTGCATTCCTCAGTTTCCCACTGATGAAAATGGAAGCTTGAGGAGATGTGTGAGGAGTCAGGTAACATCCCTGGAAAGACTTAGGATGTTTCTTCAGCATCCAGTGCAACCTAAAAGTAGCAGAAAATTTTAAAATCCTGTATTTTAGAAATAAATTAGGGGATAAGGAACAGACACGAAAAACCCAAGGAATGGTCAAGGATATTTTTCTATCCTCTGATGTTTTCGGTTAGATTAACACCCATAATATTCCACCTGTGATCCACTTCCCTTGTAGTGTATTCTTATCAGGAGTGGTTTTGGATTAGAGGAGATGAGGATGAGAGAAAAATAAAATCAATCAGGACTTAAGAAAAAGGAGAGAGAAATTCCTGAAGACAGAGGTTGCTTAGACAGTTAGTTTTGAAAAAGAAAGAGACCTCCAAAAGGTGATGTTCAAGCAATGGCATTACTGGTTGTCAGTATTGCTCTCAGCCTTTGTCCTGCTGCGCTTTCAGTGACCTACTGAAGACCTAGAGCTCTATTAAGACATACCAGTGTACGGCTCTGCTGAGCTCAAACCATGTCCCTCTCATGGTACACATCGTCATAAAGTCACGGTCATGTATTACTACAAGTGCTCAGGAGGGATAGTTAATCTCACTGCTTTAACTGCTGAAGAGGCACTAACGGGAAATTGATAAGAAGCTTAATGGTATTAAACACCTGTGAGAAACCATTTAAGGCAGAAGAGAGTTCTGCATCACTGAGGCCATAATCCTGTATCCACACTTCACGAGGCTTTTAGCAGAAAACCCAAAGCAATTAAGGGTCTTATTTTAATAACTGTTGTATACTATATTTCACCTTATAGCAATCCCAGAGAATTGCATAACAAACAGATAATCATAAAATGGTTTGGGTTGGAAAGGACCTTAAAAACGATCTAGTTCCAACCCCCCAACATGGGAAGGGACACCTTCCACTAGATCAGGTTGCTCAAAGCCCCATCCAACCTGGCCACTTCAAGGTGGCCGCATATAGCCAACATTTCCAGGGATGGGGCATCCAAAAATTCTCTGGGTAACCTGTTCCAGTGACTCACTACTCTCACAGTAAAGTATTTCTTCCTAATATCTAATCTAAATCTCCCCTCTTTCAGTTTAAAGCCATTACCCCTTGTCCTATCACTACACTCCCTGATAAAAAGTCCTTCCCCACCTTTCCTGTAGGCCCCCCTTTAAGTACTGGGAGGCTGCTATAAGGTCTGTTCGGAGTCTTCTCTTCTCCAGGCTGAACAACCGCAACTCTCTCGGCCTTTCTTCATAGAAGAGGTGTTCCATCCCTTTCATCATCTTTGTGACCTTCCTGTGGACGTGGTCTAGTGGGTCGATGTCTTTCTGGTGCTGGGAGCCCCAGAGCTGGATGCAGTACTCCAGGTGAGGTCTCACGAGAGCAGAGGGGCAGAGTCACCTCCCTTGACCTGCTGGCCATGCTTCTTTTGATGCAGCCCAGGATATGATTGGCCTTCTGGGATGCATGTGCACATTGCTGGCTCATGTTGAGCTTCTCATCAACCAAGACCGCCAAGTTTGTCTCCTCAGGGCTGTTCTCAATCAATTCTCCATCAAGCTTGTACTTGTGCTTGGAATCATGAAATAATTATAAAAGCTTATGGTCAAATGGACAAGTCCCATGGTCTGCTTGACAATTGTATTTTGCACATTCAAATTTAGCTTTATCTGACTCAGCAACTTCAGGAAAGGTATTTGATGGCTAAAACAAGGGAAAGAAAATGAGAGTTCTGTTCTGATACAAACTAAATCACTGGTTAATTGTGCAGGCTTTGGAAGAACACTTCAGGTGTGAGGGCCAGCTTCAGAGAAAGCTGTAAAGGGTTGAAGTCAGACAGGCAGCTGCTGAGAGCCTTCATGTTCTGAATGACAATGGCGTGAGCCAGGTCATGTCTAGGAACCACAAGGTTATGTGATGATACAGGATTATGCCCATGCTAATATGATCACTGGAGAGGCACAGCTTAATACTGTGGGTGCAGTGGAATATTGCAGTCTCCCAGTGAGCTCTGGATCAAAGCTAGCTTGAAACATAGGCAGAACTGTCAAGAATACACTGAATCATGTTTAGCCTCCAGTTTTGAGGAAGCAAATCTTTTAATGGGTCTGGTCTTTCTTGCCACTTCCTAGTAATCCCTTAATGACAATGTATCATGAACCCTTTACTTGAAGGAAAGTAAATGATGTCACATAATTTGTGGTTTTAAAGAGACGAAGATATTTAAATATTTTAAATGCTATTCAGCTTTCCTAAACATACCTCTTTTCTTCAGAGTTTATTCCCTTGCTCATGTGATACTGCAACAATGACCAGCAGGCACTGCCAAACTAGAGGTTTCTTGATAGAAAGGAGAGGGAAGTGCTGAAAAATTTTGGCTGTGAGGTTTCCCAGACTTTGGGGACTTCTTTAGTTGTTCAGGCCACTGACTTATAAGCATTTATTATTGCAAAGTCCCTCTTTTCTTTGTACGTTCCACTGCCAGCAAGGAATGAGTAGGTAGAGAATCGAGGTGTTTTTGCATTTTCTGTGTTTTGCTCAGTGGGATACAGAACAGCCAAAGCATAGGATGATTGTAAATTGATGGAAATTAGAAAGTGAATATTCAGTGAATAAAGCTTAATAATTATTAAATTTTTAATGATAGGTATGAATTAGTAAATCAGGAGTTTTAGCAGAAAGCTGTAATTTACCAAATGAGCTACAGATTTAATGCGCCCATGTACTGAAAAGATGAAATTTATTAACAGTGAAAATGTTGTTATTTACCAGGAGAAATCTTCATGAAAGAAAGAAAGGCACTGCCACAATGACCAACACATTCTTCCATGTTTTTCTGAAGATGTCATTGTATTAAAGGCAGCGGCTGGGCAGCAGATCGGGGAGCTCTTGTTCGTTTTGTTCGTGTGGGTGCGCTCTGGCAGCAGGGTGATGCTGCACTTGTGTTCGCAACCACAGAGTACGCTGAGCCAGGAAGAGCAGCGGGTCTGTAGTGCAGGGAGGGGAAAGCAGAGAAACATCAGCACAAGCTGCGACAGAGTATTTTGCTTTGATGAATTATTTCCTGATTTTTCTCAGCCACCTCTACTGGAGCTTTATTGGTGTATGGGTTGCAGCTGGGTACTCAGACTATGGACTACAGCAGAAGTTTCCTGGGGGCGAATTTTTTTCAGGTTTTGGGTCAGCCTTTACTGACCCTAAACACGTGGAAAATAAATAGAAAACACACAGCTTTTGGCATACTTTGTAATCACAACAGTGAAAACATCCTTAAATGATAGTTGTTTTAGAGACCATAGACCTTCTGAAGTTCCCTGTTGCTGATCACAAGTGATATTTTTTTTTAAAGGGTGTGCTGTTTCTACAAAGGGGACTGTGCTCTGCTGTAACAGTGTGAACTACAGCGAATGTATCAATGCACGTTGCTTTTACTCTACAAAAAAATAGAAGTAACGAACAAAATAGTTTTACAAAGTAAGATCTTTTTCCTCATAAATTCTGATTCTCAGGAGAACTATTGATTTCCTGTAAACTCTGCTCCGTGCCTTCTGAAACGCAGAAAAAACCCCCACTATAAAAATTAGCAATATTTGCTGCAGGCTGCAGCTGCAACTTTCTATCATCTCTCTTGCCTCTCTGATACATTCCTCTTGTACGGAAAGTTCCATAGTGAAACACAAAAGCCAATGTTTAGGCAACTTTTCTTTCATAATATTTTTAACCGCTATCTTGAGGGGAAAAGGGCACATTGTGGATTGCGTAAAGTAAGTACTGGCATCACATGTTTTATGGACTGTTTTGATGACGTGCTGTATATAGTCTGGCACCCAGAGCACAAATACCATGAATCCAGCTGAGATAGCAAACTTTCAAAGCCGGGAGAGTGCTAAGGCTGAGCTGTCACTCTTATCTTCACTTTCCTCATGTTCGTGACTTATGAGATAGTTTGTTTTGCAGACCTAGAAGGGTATGAACTATTCATAACATCTTTCACCACTGGAATTTGAAGGAAAGAGTATGGTTTTGGCATTCATGGAAGTGTGCACATCTAGTTTAAAAACTGATATTTGTACGGGAAGACATGTCTAATTCCGTTCCTACATGCCCTGGCAGTCTTGTGGCTTATGCGCGCCTGTTTGTAAACTTGTGTACAGATAACTTCGGTATCAGACAAACCATAAATGAAGTTCATTATTTTTTCAAAGCAAAACGAAGCTTTTAATTTTCTTTTGGTCTAAATCTGTTTGTGATGTCACAGCCGTGATGCTATGTGAGAAGTCTGCTTCAATAATGTATGTGTTAAAGGCATTTGCTGGGTTATAGGTGCACTCGTATGGCTGCCATAACAGCACAACTGTTCGGTTGATGAAAGGACTGTGTTGCATCCTTAAAGCTTTGGTAAATCTTATAGCTTACATTTTGAAAAAATTCAGCAGTTTCATGTCAAGTTAACAAGTGCAGTGTCAACATGAAGATTTAGGGAAATGAAGGCTTTAATTTCTGATTATGTTTCTCTGCAGTGGATACGTTGGGGTGAAGGAGGAATGAACCTGTTGTTGCAGAGGCTTTCTCATTTGTGTTTTTGTCAGAAATGTAAAATAAAAAGTTGATACGAGCAAGAGAATGGATGGGGACAAAGTTTCAGTCATTAGAGAAAAGGAAAAGATGCGTAAAAGAAGAAGAAGGATGGAATGATAGACATTAGAGAGAGGCAAAAACCCTTTGATTCTCACAACTAAATTTCCTTTGTCTATTATGTTCCTTTCCAGTTTTTAACTTAAACTTCCCAGTTTTAAAGGACAATGTGGGAATTCCTTCATTCCACCTAACTGGGAGATACTTGGTGAAGCAAAATCTCCATTACACTTTGAGGCTGTTCAGTTAGTTCTGTACAGCAAAGAAAAAAGAAGTTGAACACACACGTACTCTAACACTTCTCAGATTTTCTTCAGTGACATTTTTTATTTTTCTTCCCTGGCTTCTCTCAGTGAAAACTCTTGTGTCTTAGAGGTGTTCAGCTTATAGAGGAACACTTGAAAATATCTCTAAAAAGTAAATGGTGTTTGTGAAAAGCACAGTTCATTGAAAAGAGAGTGAACCTCCTTTCCAAATCAGGAAATGAATCCCCTTAAAAAAAAATAAATAAAAAAAAACCACCAACCAACCCCCAAAACAACCCCCATGTCATGAACCACTCAGCACTTGACAAAGAAACTTTGGCAGAATTTTGGAATTTTGATCTCTGCTCCCTGTCATTTTTTATAAGCTTACAAGACTTAGCACCTTGACTTGTTATTTTTGTTCTTTACTGTTACTTCTGAATATACCAAGTCTGTTTGTTTGGTTTTTTTTTCTTTTATTTGACATATACATCCTTCCACCTGTCCAAACATGAATGTATAGATAGTCTGGCATGATCTAAAAGATAATAATGAAATAAGCTTAAACATAGACTCTACTATAAATATTTTTTTTTTTGGTAACTCCTGAATTGTGTTTCTTCTGAGGTTTTCATTGACAAGAGTTTGGAAATGCTGATGGGGAGGGAGTAGGTTTAGGATTAAAATGCCGTGTGCTTGAGGATGAGCATATGGATTTTATCAGTAGTTTTGTTGTTACTTGTTTAGCCTTCACAGAGCTTTCTAAAAGACTGGAACGATGCAGATGTCAAAATTAAGTCTGCTGAAATTGGATTTTTCCTTCTCTATCTGTGGAAATGCAATTAAATTGGACAATACAAAGAAAATCCTATTCTTTAAAAGTGCTTTCATTCCGATTTGCAGTTTCTCCTTCATTCCACAAAATCCTTTACTTTTCTGATCAATGCAGGGTCAAATGAAGACAATAACAAGAACAACTCTGAAATGTGCCTTTGGCATCACAGAAACTTAAGTGCTGCAGACTGTACTGGTTGCCTAAAGTACTGCATTCCAAAATGAAAGCATAAAGTAGAATGGGAATGATATGCAAATTGGAAAAATCAGTAGCAGTTATGCTTACACTGTACTAAAGATAAACAAACTGCCTTGTTTGTATTCTACAGCAATACATTTAACTGAAAACAACTTTTTTTTTTTTTTCTCTGTGTGTGTCTCTGAATAAAACATTTCCTAACAACACAAGTGGCTAACTTAAAATGGAAAGTCTGTTGAATCTCAATGTTGGCTCAGATTTGGGAAGCACAGAGTAAACTAAAGACAAGAGAAGTTCTCAAGGACTAGAAATGTAGCTTAAAATAGGTAGCTATTTGATGATGAGTATGTGAACATATGTGAATTCATGTATGTGAATATGTAAAGAATTTTTAGAAAAAAGTAAAAAAAATAATGTAAGTGATGGTATCACTCTATAGGTTTTGTATCATTGAATTTGCTATTATGTGGTCAAAATCTATGAATGATTGAACCTGGTTTGACCTGAATCATTACTATCTTTTGATACGTTTATTGAACTATGCATTCAAGGAAATACTGTACATTTAAACAAGTGTTTAAGCACAATCTAATTATTAGCAGAGCTGTGTTAGAATTTCAAGTGTATAAATTTTATTGTCTTGTGTCACGAGCCAGAGGAACAGCATATTGCTTATGACATCAGAAACAAACAGTGGTCCTTAATAACAGTAATTTTGTCTTGCATTGATATCTACACTCTTTTGTGGAAAAAAAGTTAGCAAAAGATGCAGAAAGGAGGGACTGATTGTCCCTTAAGGGCTGGTACCCCGAGGAACAAGTATGACTTCAGCGCCAGAGCTCTAGTGAGGTAAGCGTTCTGAAAAGAATCAAGCATCGTGTAAAGACAGAGAGGGGCATATATAAAAAAGAATAATGGAAAGTCAAAACTTCAAATTAAATCAGCTTTGGAAAAGAACACATTTCTAATGCCTGTGAAAAGAATTGGAGAAAGAAAAAGGTTATGCAAGGTTGTAGAAAGTTTGGGTCAAGTTTTGTTTATCCTGACACCAGCTTTTCAAACTTGTGTGTGTGCACTATAGACTTTTCATAGTTTCCTCTTTTCCCAGAAACTTCAGCTGTGGTTAGAATACTCAGTCACAAAAAGTTATGAGTTTTTTTTTGGGGGGGGGGGGGGGGAGGGTGGTTTTTGTTTGTTTTTCTGTTTGATTGATTGTTTTTTAATATCTCTAGTCAATTTAGTCTCAGAAACATAGAATAGTTTGGGTTGGAAGGGACCTTCAAAGGTCATCTAGTCCAACCCCCCTGCAATGAGCAGGGACATCTTCAACTAGATCAGGCTGCTTGGAGCCCCGTCCAACCTGACCTGGAATGTTTCCAGGGATGGGGCACCTACCACTTCTCTGGGCAACCTGGGCCAGTGTTTCACCACCCTCAGAGTAAAAAATTTCTTCCTTAGAAATTTTTTTTCGTTCTGTCTTAGAAGTACAGAATGATAGGTGGTTCACTTTCAGCATGTAAGTAATCTCGTAGCTAATCACTCTTCTTATTAGAACTATATAATGATTTCACTTAGCGTTCCACAGAGCATGGAGAATTGTAAGCTGTAAAACAAAGATGTTGTATTCAGTATGCTATGCTCTGGAAGCGAAACTGATTAATAACATACTGCCTCAAAAACAGAAACAAACAAGAAAAAGTGAAACTGCACCAAATTATTGAGGATGGTTCTAAACTACAGCTATAATAGCCAAATTTTTAATTGATGTATACCTATAATCCCAATGACTGGATGGACTTGCCTGATTAAAGCAGCTCGTGCTGTAGACTATACAATGTAGCTCTGTTTGATATTTTTAAAATGATAATATAATATAAATAAATATAGAAATACCTATGTTTTATTAATGAGCAACTGTTCTGGAAAAGCTAATTCCTAATAAATTTTATGGCAAGGAAATAACTTAAAATCTGTCATTAATGTTATTAAGTGGATAGTACTAAATAAGTTTTAAACTTTAAAAGCTTTAAAAATCACAAATTATATCTTCTACCAAAAAAAGTGTCATTCAAGAAGTGTTATTCACTTTTTTACCTTTAGTGATTAGTGGTTTGGATATTAAATTTTTCAATTTTTCTCACATATACATTTCTAATTATTTTGAAACCCAATTGGGACAGTAGACCTTAATTTTTGTTTTTGCATCATTATGGCATTTCTAACTAAAAATGTAATGGTATTAATTAGGTATTTAACATAATGTCTAATTTTTCATATTTTTGTTTGCTTTTGATAAAAACTTAATATTGACAGGAAAGGTCACATTCATTGCAAACACCTTGGAATTGTATAAGGAAAACTGCCTGTAAAGTAAAAAAAAGATATATAACTACTGGAAAAATAAAATACTTATATACAAAGAAATAATAAACCAAACGTCCTTGATTACACAACTCCCTAATGCCTTCTTCACATGCTGCAGGCTCTTTGTTTTTCTCTAAAAAACCAGGGATCTTCAGAGACTACTTACATAATTACACTTTTAATTATGACTTTATTAGTATAAATAAATAGTCATATTTCCATATGTCCATGGCTGTACTTCAGTTGTTTGTTAATTCACAGAATGCTAAAGTTTTGATCTATGCTAGAGCTTTGCGTTATCTAGAACAAGAAAGCGGCAGCAGATAAGTGTGATTTCTGTACTGCTGTAGATTTCTTAAAATAAACAATTAAAAAAATTACCCAGAGGAATCAGGGGACTGCTCACGTGCTCAGCAGAGTAAAGGATGAAATCTTCATTAATTCCAGTCATGAAGGTAAAAGCCTTAGCTGGTGACTGCAAAATCAGATTTTGTAAGTTATTATTTATCTTGTATTGTGGAATGAAAATTAGCTAAGTAAATAGTCTCATAATCTCACAGATTCCTGAGTCAGAATTTATGACAGAGAATGTATTCAACCTGCCTCTTCTGTGTACACCACACAACTTTTCTCTCACTCACTGTATCCTGTGATGCAATCCAATATTTAATCCATCACAGTTTGGACAAGGTAGATTTGTTTAAGGAAGCAAGTAGGCAGGCACAACAAACTAGATATCAGATTGCATATGGCATCAAACTGTTACGTAGTTATGGGATGGAAATATTACAAAGTGACTTGCAGTAAAGTTGACAATGATTAGTGTAAAAATCTATCCCACAATCAGTGTAAAATCTATCATTAGGCATTATATGACACCATTTGGTTAAATCACTCTCTAGCTGGTAACGTCAAGACCTGGATGGATGACTCGGTGGCTGTGGGCTGGTGTGATTCATCCCCTTCAGACCTGCGTCGCGTATTGCAGACTTCAGACTCATGACAGAAGGCAGCCAGCGTTATGGCAAGCTAAAGCATTATTTTTTTATAGAACAATGGAAACTGGAGGCAACACAGTTCTTTCTGCTTATTTCAGTTCTCACCACTGAAGAAAGATTAATACAAGACCTCACTGATGCCTTCCTAGAGTCGATGTGAAACATCCTTTATTGGTCTTGCTATAGTACATGGATCAGGAGCGCCAAAGCCTCGCGGCTCACTGTCTTCAGACTTTCTAACAGGTCCCATACATTAACATTAAGATATTACAAAAATCAAACCAAGTATGGATATGTAAAATATGTAAACATTGATGAAGCCATAGCACCCCAATGCTCCCAGAGACTGGTATATTCATGCATACATGAGTTCAGAACATCCTACGGACTGAACTGGATTTGCCAATCTGAACCATGTAATACCCATTTTGCTGGAGAAGGAGTGCCAGCTCTACCTTTCTGCCGGGTGTGGGAGCCTGCAAATACCCATTCTTGTTTTCATCTTGTCTATCATGTTTGGTGGCTGTAGCTGGCCTGGGCTTGAGAGCTGATGAGCATGCAGCCAGCATACATACATACTTATTCTGTCCGGCTGGTGACTCATTTAGCAGACTGCAGTGATGTGTCCTACCAAACCATGAGTGTTTAGATGTGTAGGGGATTCTAGCAATTACAGGCTGTGACACAGATCTTCTCAGTGGAGGTGGCCAAGAGCACATCAAAGCTAGCTGCACAGAGAATAGTGAATTCAGATCAAAATCTACCTGTGCTTGTGTGGCACTCACGGACAAATCTGAAGATACCTAAAAGAGTCCTTGAAACTCCAGTACGAACACTCTGGCTAAGAGCTTTACACCTTATAACACCTTGGTGCAAGACTAGGGAATGATTTTTTCTCATAGCTAAGGATTATCACAAAATTCAGCACACTCTGGTCCCAGAATAAGGTACTACTCTTTGACCTTGTCTTCTCTACTGTAAATACCTTGCAAACTGTAGATTAAAAATTAATAGTACTTTTCCCCAGCAGAAAACATCTTACCCATCCAAGCTGTCTTTTTGTACATGCTGTTGTCCCAAGAGAATAAAAAAGTGTCAGATGAGTTATGCAGTCTGGTGTAAGCATCTCCACCAGAAGGAGAAAGATGCACAGTCACTCCCTATCATTCCCCAGCGAGTCTGCTGGCCAGGCCTTGTCTCTGTCATCGTTTGACATTGAAGTGCTATCTCACTCATAAACAGAATGCTTATAAATGTCTATATATAGAGAAAGAGATCTTTTGGGGATGGACTTTTCTTCTGTACCAGTTCACACCATGGCCCCATTCCTGGGACATTCTTAACTATCTGAAAGCCTGCAGAGTTGGGTCAGCATGGCAGCACAGGCAAGCAGTGAATGATGATGAGAGGCATCTAGTCTGTCGAACAAAAGCAAATTGGAGTTTTAGGTTACAGTTACAAATGACTGGCATGCAGAATAGGCCTTGCTAGCTCTTACGCGCTGAATAAACCAAGCATGCATTGTTATAAATCTCATTAGACTGACAGTTGTGCTTTACTGGCGACTGAAAGAAGCTAAATGCAGTTATAATGGGACCTGATAAGTCTCGCTTCCAAAATATGTTTTATTACATTCTGAAAAAGCTTGTATTAAACTAAACAATGAGGGACTTAATTACTTCAAAACCTGTTGATTCATTATGAAACAATAGCTTTTTAATACGATATTTGGCAGCTGGCTCATCTCAGGACTCAGCTGGTGCCTTACATAACATAATGCCGTGAT
Organism: Anarhynchus alexandrinus; assembly: GCA_008711295.1. Lineage (NCBI taxonomy): Eukaryota > Metazoa > Chordata > Aves > Charadriiformes > Charadriidae > Anarhynchus > Anarhynchus alexandrinus. Next base: position 1,689,214 of record VUYV01000018.1, on the reverse strand, counting down.
TGAGATACAGCATAAATCATGCAGCAGTGAATCTCTGGGAAAAATACATCCACTATTGTAAATAACAGCATGTTGCATAGAGAAAAATCAATACCAAACCAAGTATCAGTTCTTTATTCACACATAATAAAACACTGCATACACAATTACTTTTTCTGTTGTTGCTCACAAATTTCCTTGCTATTTTTAATATCAGGATTTCCTTCCAACCCTGCCACCCCTCATAAATAAACCAGCTGTGTAGGTAGGTAGTTTTCACTTACCAAATTAGAGCTGAGCCCCTAATATTTTTTCACCTGCTGTTATAATTAGGCCCAGGAGAAAAGAAAGACAGCTGTTTTCCTTCTCTATCATTGTGTCATCCTATTTGTATTAAACCTGAAAAAAATCATACAGTTGCAGAGTATCGTTCTGTAGCAGAAGCCAGCAGAGTCAATAAGGTTCAATGCAGACTGACACTCTTCCCTGCTGTGACTTGACATTTCAGCACATATGGTATTACTCCACGCTTATTACGATTTAAAATGTATGTATGTGGAGTGTGCCTCTTGCTCTGCTTGAAACGAAATCCATTTGAAATGTATGGAAGGATCCCAGAATAACGGAGTTAGTTCATCGTATCTTCAATTCTTAGGTTGTGTACCAGAAATGCATCTTATGCCATAGTGTTTCTTATATGAAGAGATATGAGAAGAGATGAATAATTTTGCGCTTACACCTGAGGAATGTACTGTAAGAAAGCCTGAATCCCAGCACTGTAATTCAAGCCTGAATCCCAGGCTTTACTTGCTGGAGCTGTGTCTTCATGTTAGCTGTAGGCTTGGGCTCATACTTCAGCCTAAAATCCCTGGCTGTCCTCTGCGCCTACGTGTTGGCTCTCGCTCTGGCGCTAACCCCCAGTGAGCCCCAGGAAGGGAATGGGAGGAGGTGTGGGAGAGCAGGAGGGGACCTGGCGCATAGTTGACTTCTGCCCCTGCAGGTGGTATATGTGGAACTGGAATGACCTCCTCGGCTGTATACAGTCAGGGGGGTCTGTTATAGTAATCACCTGCATAAAAAGAGGGAGGCAGTACCTACTGCCTTGTGGACTGTAAACACTGTGCTACACATCCATATGTCCTGTACCTAGTATAAAGGAAGCTACATCTGCACTGACATCTTCGAGACCTGCTGTGAGATAAATGCACAGCAAACTAAATAGAACAGGTGATATTATGGGCAACAGTTCGGTACAATATCACAAATGAATTATCTCTCATCATCTGTATTAATTTCTTCAATTGCCAATAACCTCTACCTTACTTCACTTATTTTGTCTTCTTGCTTACGGCAAAACCACATGGAAAATTAAGGAGACGCTGTGTTGGCCAAATCATATCCTCTGTCTCTGCTTTAAAGTGACATACAGTTTCTGCTAAAACCGTGATGACTTATTAACAGACTGAGAGGCACACTGATGGTAAAATCCAACATGTTCATAATGCATAAAGTTGTCAAAATTCCTCTCTAAACCAGGCTATTTCTGGGACTATATTAATTGTTGTTTAAAATAGGTACTCCTACATTAAAAAGATTTGACAAATCTACATTTGAGAGGTTTTGGTGACTTCCCAAATTGGCGTATGAATACCTATAATTTCTGATTTATGCCCTGAAGTTGAACAATCCCTCAAAATACTGAAGTAATAAAAACTAACTATGGTAAATTACTGCAGTCTGTGTGTTTGAAACTGTGTAGGACACAAGCTTAAAAACAGCCATAAATTAATTTGCTATTACATCTTTTTACACTACATTGGCAGTAAAAATGCTCTTGAAGGGAAGAAAACACTACTCTTAGTTACCCTACCATGTTTTTACATTATCTGTACATATTAAAAGGCCAAAAATTTAATATTAATGATTCCCAATGACCCAGAAGTGTAACAAATATTATTGCTATGCTTCATTCTGTTAAGATAGAAAGATTATTTGTAATGTATTTTGCTTGACTTACTTTTATTATGGTGACTGTAACTGTTAACATATTAATAGGCATTGAGGCGTAGACCTCAAAAGTGCAGAGCACAAAAATAGCTCACTAATGTCAATGACAAAGATGGGCAGTTGGATTCTGTGGGAATCTCCCAACCGTGCAACTTGTTCACTGCTTTGTGCTGGTGAGAAATCCACATGGAAAGGCATTAAACGTGGAAGTGGTGCCGATGCTCTCTGAGGCAGAAGACAACAGAGAACCAAGTTCAACAAGCTCTTTCTTGGCATGTTTAAAACACAGATGGATGCGTGCAGGCTGACAGAGGTCTTTTGCAGAAGGGCCCTGACACAGAGTGCCAGAGGGAGGTCTGTAAGTAGCCTGAGCTTGAGCTATGTTTACGGTAGTTTAGCCGTGCAGTGCTAAGCTTCAGGCCTTCTGTGCCCAGTGATGGGATACACACAGCTGGCTCAGAAAATAGGATACACTTCATCTATTCCATGGCTCGTACTCCCAGGGATGGGACGGGGGCATAGCCTGAATCTAAACAAACGCACGCTGTCGAGGTTACAGGAAGTTCCTGAGATAGAAAAGAATATATATGCTGGAAAGAGGATTAATATGAAATTTACAGAACCGTGTGTATAGGGAGGCTCACAACATGCAGTAAAGAAGCAGGACTTCAATTGCTGAGTAACAGAAAAGCAATACTGTGGGTAGGAGATGGAAGAGAAGTGAGAAGGCAGGAGGAATTTGTTATTGATAAAAGTGAAACAAAAATGCTGGAAGGTTTATTGAATACATTACGATGTTTTGAAGAAAACATCATTTTGAATAAAAAAGTGAAAAAACAGCAGCATAGCTGTCTAGATGTGGGAGAAATGTCAATTTTTTAGAAAAAAAAATATGTCTGCTGCTAGACCAACTGCTGGAAAAGAAGACTGAATTTTGGAGACACAAGGTCTTCATCCAAGGGAAGTTTTGAAGTTCTTTACTAATAAAAATTTTCCTGAAAAGAACCATTATCAATTGTTTCTCCATATACGATAAAAATGAATCATAAAAATTGGCTCGGTGAGCATCAAAGGAAGTTTAAATCAGTTAATAGGAAAAAGCAAATGTCTAATTCTTACAGAAGAGAAGCACTAGAATGAAACAGTGACATTGTGAATTGCCTTGGTTTGGAGACCTTTTAAAAATATATTAGACAAACATATAGTCCTTGTATCCAAGACCGATTAGTCAGTCTTTCAAGGCCTCTTCTAGTCCTGTTAGGAAATTCACTAAGTGGTACGGCTGAGCTCTGATTTGCAAAGCCATGTTTACATGAGAGTTTCCCTATTCTCTCTTCCCCTTTTAAACTAATAGCTGCTACTTGCTGATTTCTGGGATTTTTACTCCTGTCTATCAACAGGAAATGAAATGTTGTTTAAAAGGAAGAAGAGTTGAACTGGACTCCAGTACAAAGACATTTCATTCTTCTGCATACATACAGAGGTAATAAATCTCTTTCCTTTTGCCGTAACTTGTCATGTTTATCAGTCTATGGAGATAGGTTCTTTCCTTTTTAACAGGCATAAGACGATTTTACGGTAACTAAATAATAGCTTATTCTTTTTCTTCCCTTAAAAGTAAAGGCAGGGGGGAAGAATTGGGTAGCTCTCATAAAATAATTAAGGAAAACTGCAAGGTACTTTTGGACCATAAGAGATCCATTCATTACCTTGCAATTCATGGACACTGCTAAATGTCATTCAGTGAACCAGAAAACTGTGATAATTTCTAAATAGTTCTCGGATCTGTCCTGCACGTCCAGCTACACATGCAGAGCTCAAACCGTGTTTGTACACACCACTGATTCTGCAGGCTTTCAGGTCAGTTATGAGGATTGAAATAGCTGCATATGGTCAAGTTGCAAGTATGCGGGGACTTTGGTGTTCTCACTTCAGCACACGTAGACACAAGCTGTTTCTTTGGTAAATTTTTAATGCTGTAATCTACATGCAACAATTGGAGCACTGTTAAATTATTTAAAATTGTTTCCATAAACAAGTGAAACTTTTATAATTATGTGACAAAACCAAATCCATCAAAGTGATAGTCAGTGTTCTTGCAGGGTGTGCTGATTCTCAGGTAAAAGCCAGTATGTTGCAAAGGAGGGAATGAACAGACTTGTACCACCAACTTTCCAGGATTTTAAAAAGCAACAAGAAATAAGTGAGCCTGACATCCTTGGGGGAAAAAAAGGTCAACTCTACATAAAGTGAACTAGTACAGAAGATTCCAGAAGAAGATGTATCATGAAGAAAAGCCAAAGTAAGAGTCAAAAAAGTAAACCTGCATTATTTTATTTCTTAGACTGAGTGCTTCTTTGGTCTCTGGGGTAGAATGAAATGCCTGAAGGGATCTCTGTTAGTGCTTGAAGAACAGCTTCTCCATTATTTCAAGACTCTGCTCTCCAATTTCATTTTGTTATTTTAAAATAACAGAATGTGTCTATCCCACACTACAGATATCCTGACTGATTATAAAAAGCAATCCCTAGTTATTGCAGAAAAAACATCCAACACAAGAAACTGCATATATATATATATATCTAAGAAAAAGAAACAACCACAAAACTGTTTTGTGCTCACAATGAAACTCTTGCAAACTCCCGCCTCTCTGCTGTTTTTACCAGCTCAGTCACATGAACTTTTAGGGCTTGAACTGAAGTCCAAGATTTTTGGCTACATGTCACAATTCAAAAACTCAGAAACCTCATGGAGAAAGACCTGTCAGAATCTTTTTTCTAGATCCCTGTGGCATTTGCTGTGCTCCTCTGCTGAAAGCAACACAGCAGTGTTTGATATATGGATAAGGCACAAACAAACCTTAAATGTCCCTAGCTAAATAAAGCATTATAACTTAAAACTTAAGCACTGAACTTCACTTTGGAACTTTTGACGTCACAGAAATATGTGTTTGTAGTGGAATCTTCCCTGTGATTGATGCCCTTCATTCCTCCTAGCTTCAGTTCAGGGCATGTTATAGGAGACCTGACCCCAGTGAAAGCGTGCCAACCTTCAGTGAGGATGATGCTTCTTACCCACCACCATATGCAAGTCAAATAAAGCAGACAGGATCACTGCTGATTTTTAATTGCCAAACAGGATTCCATGATTAGGAACTGTGGTTCACAAGCAGGACTGGACACACTGATCATCAGGGTGGGTGTGCTTTTAACCAACTTTTCCAATAAGGATCAAAAAAATTATCCTAGTTTCAGTTTTAGAGTCAATTAAAGAATAGTTTTGTATTATGTACATCCCAGTCACCCAAGATTATAATCTGATTACACCAGTTTGTATGGTACCCCACTGTTCACTGATCAAAAAACTGATAGGCAGCTCAGCCACGTTCATTAGGTAGACTCAGTGTGCGCTTAACTTTCAGGAACCCTGTTCAGATGTGCATGCACTGATGTTATACATGCCTGTCCCAATTCTTTCTTTGGTGGGTGATGGCAGAACTGCTCTGGACTCTCTGCTCCTAAAGCCCACTTCTCTGAGCCACTGAATGATAGGAACAAGTGTAAGGTTTGAGTGGAGCCACCTGGAGTCTCTGCTGGGGAGAGAGATGTCCTAGCTTTCTGCTTGCAAACTGCGATCAAATGGAGTGGGGAGAGATAGAGAGATGGTCTATGTTATGTGATGGGGAGATGTAATATCTGATGTACATATCCTCCTCTAAATTCCCCTACCATAATTCCTCTGATTGCCTCCAGTCCTGCAGCTTCATCAGTCTAAATCAGATGAAAGCTCCTGTTCCAACCACAGAATGAAATCTGCTCTCTGTATAGAATAAAATTTAACATCTCAGCATTTTACAATACCTGTAGTTTAAGAACCTACTTTGCATATTTTGAATAACATCATGGCAGTTTAGTGGTTTATTGTTCTTTCAGGTCATAAAACACGATTTAAAAGTGAAATTTTATTGGGAATATTAAAACTCAACAAATTTTTCACTGGGGAAGGAGTAGATTTTAATTTCAATTAGCCATTAACACTGCTGGTGTTAGCACTTTATTCACTGTAGGTTATTTTGTAGCTCCTTGCTTATTAGTCTGTGATTGTAATCTCTCCAAGCAAATATATTTACTTATGTCAGACTTACTGTAATTTTTACCTTTTATGAGACAAAACAGGGTTATATCAAAGGCTATTAAGAATTCTCTTTTCCCACTCTGCAAACCCAGAGAATTTTATGCAGTTCTGCAGTACAGCTAGAACAATGCTCCAGAGAGGCATGAGGTGGCTTTGAGTCAATCATGCTAATTGTTTCCGTATTTTGCTAAGCTACTGCTATCTTCAGTTGCAATTAACATGACATCTGGGAAAGCACTGGGCTGGAACATTGATTATTCTAATGTTTCTCATTAGTAATCATTAATAACAAATGAATAATTCAACCGATTATCAATTAACCTCTGGCTAAGGTTTTTGACACTATTTTTCCTCTGTAGAGCCTCACAGCGTGTACTGTTTAACTTGCTCTGATGTTCACTTCATCTCTCTTAGAAAATCAAATTGTATTTCATTTTACTCTGAAGCAGCATAATGTGTACCCTGTGTTTCAGGAGCACAACAGTCAATGTGCTCTATTCATTGAGGCTGCATTTGTATTCTGTTTACATATAACCATTGTGTGATTTCTCAAACCTGAGTGCTTACTCATACAAGGATATAAAGGTAGTACTTGGGTGGGCATGGGTATGTAGACCAGAAATAGGTGAAGGCAGGGTAACTGATAACTTGCCAGTAGTTTGCACCATCATCTAAGTGCTATCTCCCAGAAAAAACGAAGACTAGGAAGGAATGTTTATTTCTTGCCTGTAATATCTTCCATGGGAAACTCTGTATCTGGTGGAACACCGCTATGACTTTGTCCTTGGTGTGTGGCTTAGTCAAACACATTTTGCTGAACAAAATGACTCAGTTCCCTATAATTTCCTGTTCTCACATGTGTGTAACAATTAAGGCTACAGAAATATCATGGTGGTAAAAACTGCTTATTTTTTTTAGGAGTAAAATGTAACCAGGGTACATCTGCAAAGGCTAAACACAGTGGAAAGGAAAAAATGGGAAAGTTCATTTGTGGTTTAACTTTGCTGCCTCTTATCACAAGATAACAGCAGCAGCAGGAGTAGAAGAATAAAGAAATAAATGGGGGTGTCACCACAAACTCTTACCATATTTGATAATAAAAGTGAGAAGCAGAGGTACTCCTGATTGTTACATCTTCCATGAATGCTATGAACACCTGTGTAACCACTCACTTATTTATGCTTACAGTTTCCTGGCTTAAGAGCTTGTACTTCCTGGAGCAAAGAACAGTATTTCATAACCCACATAAGTCAAGATGCCTACACAGTCAGATCCCAGCTTTCATCTCTTTCTTGTATTAAAGATGCTCTTCAGGAGCAGTGACGGCCACCTGGGAAGACAGATGTGGAGTGGGAGAGAGCACTCACTGTACCAGTGAACACCTGTGAAGCATCAGAGCACCTTCAAGACAGATCTGCCTTCTGTCAACCCAAGACCAATCTCTGTGAGCATGACTCTATGGAACAAGGTAATGACCACTATAAGCTATGCCCTGTTCCTCTTGCCCTAAGGGTTCGTAGGAATATTCCCAAGTATACCCTTAACATGGGTTTCATGAAGGATTCATGACATAGGAGAAACTTTTCTAATGTTGGTCCAGTACCCATCTATTATATGAAATTATCATCTTAGACCTAGATATTACAGCTTTTGAGCAGTTTTCAAAATGGAGAATGTCTGAATCTTTATTCAGAATCTAAATGTTCAAGCTGAAAATACAGCTGCCAGAGAGAAATACTGACTTGTTAAGCTGCTGTGAGTGGCTGAGTTTGAAATACAGGCAGCAGAAAACTGTTCCTCTTTGCTGTTCATGGATGAGGAGGAAGCAGTAAGCTGATGACCTGCCTCTGAGTCACGACTGCTGGGAAGATGACACAACCAGTAATGCACTTAATTTTGGCTTCAGAAGTGGTGCTGACTACTTTACACACCGTCAGGCACTGCCCAAGGTGACTGAGCTTTAGGAAAAGGGAAAAGTCATGAAATTTTTTAAATCTCCTGTAAAATGTCAAGGTTTAGGTCCTTAAAGATATTCATTAAAGGACCTGCAAAACTGTGCCTCCCTAGACTAATTAAACGCTACTGGATACGTGTGTATGTGTAGATGTGGCACTTACGGACATGGTTTAGTGGTGGACTTGGAAGTGTTAGGTTTACGGTCGGACTCGATCATCTTAAAGGTCTTTTCCAACCTAAATGATTCTACGATTCTACAATTCTATGATTCACGTGCAAGCCAGCATAGAGAAGCTGGCTTTACTCTTGCAATTTCCAAATAAACAAATAAACAAACAAAGAAAAAAAAGAAAGGGATTTTCCCCACCATTTTCAGATCTAGTGCTCCTAAGAAACATGAAGAAAATTTCTATAATTACAGACATGTGTGGAGCCACGGGCTTTACTTTCTCAAAGAAAACTGAGAATCATGCTAAACCATGCATAATGCTTCAGGTTGCTAAATGCCTGATGTCTGAGGCTCTTTTATGTTCCATAATGCTTCTTATTGGTCAGAGAGTCAAATATAAATGCCTGCACATATTTAACCTGAATACTTAATTAAAAAAGAGACAATATTAATGAGCTGTATTTTCTTCAAGAAGGGAGATTTTTTCCTCAGAACTTCCTCATTTCTAAATATAGCTGAATTATCATACCTCTTTTCTGGTAAATGTTAGATTCACCCACATCTCTCCTTTAAAATAAGAGTCAATCCAGCTTATGTAAAAGTGCTTTTTCTTTAAAAGTACTCATTGACTAATTTACACGAGGTATTTCAGGCCGTAGAATGTTTATAAAGAATCTGTTAAACCTAGTGCTGACACTTGATTAACCACTTGTTTTTAACAAGAATATTGGCTAATTCTGTCAACATGACAATGGATCTGGTCAAATATTGATGACTTTGCTGGTGCAAGAAACTCTTAAATCGTTTAATGACTGAAGGACAGAAACAAGTATATCTAAAAACCAATTAATTCTATCCTAAAGCTGGCATAAGATAAGTCAAATGTGGTGACATGGGTCATTCTGTAAAATATTTTATTTTCTCCATTCTATAGGAACTCTAAGACATGTACACCAAACAGATCTACGGTTAGCTGATGCTGGTATGCAACTGGATAACAATGTCTCTAATTGGGCAAGTGGCGTGTAATTTTTAATATCATCTGCTTTTGAACAGACTGAGTTCAGTAGGCCACATTGTCCAAATGCTGTTCTGTCTGAATAGAAATGACTGTGCCCCATTTTGAAACAGTGTAAACAGCTACAGAGCATACAAAGTAGAAGATCTGGCACGTTGCTTTTATTCATACATCTCTTCTTCTGCTCAGCCAGCTTGTAGTGATTTTGATTCACTGCTTTCAGTAAACTTCAGTATTTCAATCTTTGTAGTCACCCCAGGAATACAACTCAGATTGCCTTCAGTTACGTATTTAATGTGAAGGACTTAACAGGATGCCATGCATCATTACAATGACATGAGACCCTCTGGAAATGTAAAGTGATGTGTTTTGCTTGCAGACATGGTTAAAGAGACTATAACTGTCAGATGAAGCACAAAAAAGAGGAAGATAAGAGCAGTCACCCTGTCTGTCTCTCCAAATGATGTTTAAACAGGAAAAATATTGTGATCTTGTGAAAGGAATTTGGTTATTTCTTTACAGCTTTGAGGAATGGGTTGAGTGACTAAAGGCTTGTATAAAGGCAATGATGAGAACACATTCATGGGGAACGCTAAAGTGTAGCATGTATCTTTCTCCTTTCTTACCCTTCTTCTCTCCCTCACCCCCTCTCATGTGCACACACACACACTTTCTCCTTTAACTCCCGATCCCCAGTGTAGTTCAGTTTAGGAGAGAGACTTGTTCCTCCACTTAGGTTCTTCCTTCTATCCCACCTATTTTATACTTATTGTGCAGCTGGGGACAGAAAAAGGGAGAATTAACATAGGTCTCATCCACGTAGAGCTATTAAATCTGAGCTGATGCAAAACCCCAGACTCAGCAAAAAGAACAGTAAACAGAACTTCCTGCCAGAAGATGAAATTTCAACTTTTAGCTGAAGCAAGTGTAAAGTGAAGTAAATAACTACCATCCCATGACTCAAAGTTAAGAACAAAATGCCTGGTACTGTTGTACTTTTATGCAGGTTTTGGATGCGAGATGCTAATGGTATTCTGTAACTGGACAAGAAATAAATATCTTCTGCATGTCTTATTGTAAACATTAGGGAGTGATATTTGAATGAAGGTAACACTCAAGAGGTGTAGTACCAGAAACGTCCTGTAAGATTATCTTTCTTTGTGAGAACATTGATACAAAGCTTCAGTATGTGCATTGCATGTTGTGTGCAATTACAAAAATTCAAGTAACACGAAACCTGATTGAATTGTTTGTCCTCACACTGATGCAGAAGGTGAAGGTACCATTTGGAGCCCCAAGTGGCCCATTGTACTGGCTCAGTAAGGGCATAAGTGTTTTAGAAATTACATAGAAGAGTAAAAAGGAGGATCACATCCTACTTACTGATTCTTCAGCTTCAGTGACCAGATGTTTATTTTGCACCTGGGCCTTTCCACTGGAGATGGGAATCAGGTCCAGGCTTATGTGCTTGTGTCTGGAGGAAGATATTTAAACTTCTTCTGCCTGTACTCTCACCAACAGCCATACTGAACTGGGGGAATCTGCTTGTAGGGTAGTAGAAAATTAATTTTTAGTCTTTGCTTTCCTACTGTCTACTTCTGGCTGGTTTTGACTTATTTTATATTCAGTGATTATGCTATAATTCAGGATCTTAAATCCACCCTGCATCTTTAGTCCAGTACATCCTAGCCTGTGTCAAAAGTGGTAGCTAGTGCTGTCTTTAATGCTTTCTAAAAAGGTTGGCTAACATAAATTTTCTTATTGCGATGCTTTACAGCTGCAGCAGCAAAGAACAAGAAATGTTTTCTTTTCCATTTTTCCTTTGTCACTTGAAGTATTTTGTTGTTGTTCTTTTCCAAAAGCAATGACTATAAGATTACTTAAACTGAGTTCCCCACAATTTCAGATTTTTTAGTTTTGTTGGACTTTTCGTACAGAGTAGAGACATATTAACACTGTTACTATCTTGTACCTGTTCATTCCACTGGAATGAACATAGCATGACTGCATGACATATTTTCTTTCTTCTGGACTCTACCAAGAGGTGTCCATGTGTTCAGGGATTTTCATACACATAAAGTTAGGGGACAAGAAGAACCTCTTTTCTATAGGTTCCCTTCTTTAATACTCATGGATCTTCTGTTAAAATAACATCTAGAATAAAAGTTACATTTTTTCAGGACACTTCACAGCATGATGTAGTTATATTTCACAAAATTACATTGTTGATGGTATAAAGGCACACACTGCAGGCAGAAGTTTTAGTCTTAGAAGAGAAATGGAATGGAATGGTGTGCCTTCCTGAGGCATGGCGTCAGAAATAGTGGCATGTGAAAACAGGGAAGTCAAACTCCATTAGATCTTTTTACAGTCATGATATAGATGATTGAAGAAATTTAAAATAGCAAACCTTATATAGCCATATTTGGAAGGAACAATCATAGGTAATTCTTACGTTCTTTTATCTAGTGCCTCCTTACACATGTAAATTCTTCACTTAGACTCAGCAGAGTAGGTCTACAGGGGACAAATTAATTGGAAAGATATCCAGTCTATGAGTTGCGTCTAGTGACTAGTGTTTAACTTCTCCTCTCCCTCCTGCCCCTTCCCTTTTTCCACCCTATGCATTTCCAAAAAGGTTAAGTTTTACCATTTAAAACATTTAAATTCTGTCTATTTCCCATTATGAAGCTGATCTGACAAATATCCTCTATTTCAACAGACCTTAAAGTATGACCATAAGTGCCCTGCAGCACAGAATGTGTGCTATTCTTAGTGTGCATTGACATTGTAAAGGGAGGCAGGCAGTGCATCATTGTGCTGTGGTGGGAACTGGACTCTGTAGCCTGGAGAAGAGAGGGCTGAGGGGAGACCTTATTATGGCATACAAGTATCTAAAGGGTGGGTTGAAGGAGGATGGAGCCAGACTCTTCTCAGTGGTTCCCAGTGACAGGACGAGGGGCAATGGGCACAAGTTGGAACAAAGGAAGTTCTGTTCAAATACACGGAAAAACTTCTTTACGGTTCGGGTGACAGAGCACTGGCACAGGCTGCCCAGGGAGGTTGTGGAGCCCCCTTCTCGAGATTTTCAAGACCCATCTGGATGCAGTCCTGAGTAATGTGCTCTGGGCAATCCTGCTTTGGCAGGGGAGTTGGACTAGATGATCTCTAGAGGTCCCTTCCAACTCTGAAAATTCCGTGATTCCGTGATATGCTATGCATCAACACCATATATCATGCTTACGATGAACGTTCCTGAGCCATGCCTGGTCTTGTGGGGTAGCAGTCAATTATGTAGCTTTGTAAAGGGATGCTGCAGGGGAAGGCACATCTTCCTGCCCTGCGTCAGAGTCTATACCTTTTCCGTCCCACCAAACCCTCCTAACCATGTGAATAAAATGAGAACAAGTGGTGATATAGGACTTAAGGCTATTAAACTGCAAAAATAAAATCATTAAAAACCCCCACACAGTTAATCACACTTGACAGTGGAAAAATAACATATTTATAAGATACCTAAAGGAAGCAAAATGTGGAAGGGAAAAATAGTATAGCGCAGCTTGTCTGGCAGTGCATATTTGACCTTGCTTTCAGTCTTACTTTTATGAGGACCAAAATTCAGTGCAGATGACATTCACTGCTTTTATTTCAATGAGACAGGTCTGCAGTGAGCTCAGTGCTGCCGAATCAAGTGTATGAGTAAGCAGCAAAACAACGAAATTATTACAAAGGGCAAAGGGGTCCCTCCTAGCCTCTTCTCCATTAGGAGTAAAATTCACACAGATGATACTGGTAGCAATACCCCTGATTCATGATTGGGAACTGATTACAGAAGGATTTGTAGTCATTGCTTGAAATTTCCTTGTTGAATTGCTCAGTTCCATTTCCCACTGATGGCAGCTGGAATAAAGCTTATCGAGTTACTAGGATATTGATGCCAAACATTTGCAATGCCTTGTTGTTTGTTTCATAGCTTTATTAATATTCATATACTAACTGTGCTTAAGCTTATCAGCCATATATTAACACCAGTCAAGTGTAATCATACACCAAACATTCAGTTAATCTGGGGGGTGGGAAGAAAAAAAAAAAAGAAAACCGCGAAGGACACATATACCTATTGAAATATTGTCAGGAATTAGGAATAACAAAGAAAAGACATAAAATGAAGTGTTCCTTTGAAATGAAAGATGAAGACTTCAGAAATTAATATCTTCCATTTAAAATCTGCAATAACTAGTCAGTATTTGCCAGAAGGTATTCTATTTATACTAAGTTTCCTGTTCTGTATGTAGGGTAAGTTATGTTAGATACGATACTGTCAGTAAATTTATCTTTTGATGCATTAGGAGCAACCATATTTTGTGCATCCGTAACATGATGAGTCATTCTAGCATAAATCAATGAAAACAGTGTAATAGTTCATCTCATTGATTAATCACATGCAATATTATGCAGAAAGTGATGTATTTTTCAATTATTTGGTTCTATCAAGATAATTATTGAAAGCTCAAAGAAACTATGTCAATCTGACAGCTTATTTGGGTATAAAAATAAGAAGAGGAAGAGTCACAGTTGATGTTGAAATTACTAGTGTTGCACATAATTAAGATGATGAAATTAGCTACTGTGCAAACAAGGTGAAGCAGACAAAAATGGAGGAATTTTTTCCAGGTTGTAGCATTAAAATATTTTGAAAATTGCAGCTGCAACTGTGTCCTGAGATGACTCTGCACACAATGGAAAGAGCTGTTACAGCTCAGCACCCATATGAGGCAACGAGTAGTGGAGTTGCAGCATCTCACCAAACTCTCTTGCAGGGCAAAGCATTCCCCAGGATATGTGATTTAGAGGAAAGTCTCCAGAAACCACTTAATCTACTTTTCTTTGGTGCTCAGTACTTAGGTAAAGTGACATCCTTACTCTTACAAAGCCCCTTCTGGAAGCCATACTGTTCGTAAATAAATAGAATATTAATAGTAGAATTCTTTGTAGTTAGTTCTATATCCTTATCTTAACTGCCCTTCAAATTCTGGGTGTAACCATATCAAATCTTTCAGTGTTTGAATTTTTAAAAGATGACACAGATGCCTTGTCCCAAGTTAGGATAAAAAGAAAACCAGGTCTCTGTTGAGCAGGCAGCTCCCCCCAACATTGTGAGCCAGTATTGCTGAATAAAACCTGTGGTCTGTTATTGCCACACCCCCTTGTTTTTTATTCAGCTGAACAGAAAAATCACATTCTAAAAAGTTCTCAAACAAAACCTTGACTATTGAATTTACCATATAACACTTGTACAAACACATCTATACTAGACAAGTGGCACTGTGGCTTAATTTGAGTAAGTCTTCAGTAGTTCCTAAGGTTCAGATGTGCCTCCCTCACAGCAATACTTTCCATGTGGCAAGAACAAACATAAGAAATTGAAGGAAGACCTGAGTATTTCAGAAGGGCGTTTTCAAATTTTGTGATAGCGTGTGTTGCTAAGGAAACCTCATATTTTCTCTGAGCCTGGTCAGGGAGGATGGATCTCAAATAATGTAGATTAGTACATAAAATATACTTACCACTAAAAGTAGGAAGTGGAATGAATTTAAATAAACACAACAAGACTGATCAAATGTATCTGTGATACAGATTACAGACAAGAACAGTATACCAGTAAACAACATAAAACATCTTATTCATGAGACATTAATAGCAAGCTGACATCACATTAATTATATTCTAATCCCACTTGTTTGGAATAATGGATGTAATATGCCATAATACAGGGCAGTGCAGATTGAATTGGCTTTGTCTTCTTTGTCCAGAATACCAAATGGAAGAATCATTATTCTGCTGCAGCATACCAGCTTCTATTTATGGACTGTCGTTTTACTTTCCTAGCAATTCATCTAAAGATGTGTCGTAAGAGACCCTCCCAGATGCATACTCACTCTTTCAAAAAATGTGCTATCTTTTCTACGGTGTTGTTTCTGAAGATGCAGAGTGGTCTTAAATAAAATAACTTATGAAACAATGTTATCTGATTTAAATATTTTGGCTTCAACTGGTAGTCAAGCCCAGTGCTTGCAGCCAATGAATTTTATCTGTTGACTTCAGTGGGCACTTAATCAGTCCTTATAAATTCTAAATTAGTATTGCAAGTTTCATAAAGAATATATTTATATTCTAATAATGAAATACTGTAGTTTTTTAAATTTCAGGTTGGCTTTTGTGAAAATATCTTTGCTGTATAAAATACTACAGCTTAATGATAAATTGCACTGTGGGCCATATATATTTTATACAAAATTATCCAAAACACACTATTAAAATGAACTTACATATTTCTTTTGCACATTAATTCTTGTGAGACAGTAAGGAGACGTCCAGTACTTTAGCCCCTCCTGTGTAGTTTTCAAGACTGTATTTATGTGTGTTCAGACCTGACTTTGCAGAAATAACTAGATCTCTCCCTCTGCATACTTTGTATTTTTTACCGATGGCATACTCAATAAATTTTTAAAATCACTTGAAATATTTCATAAAATGTATTCTTCTGTCACAAGTTCTCAAAGTGAGGACAAAGATACGATTTAAGTCTTCATGATAATACATAGTTTTCAGAATAAGCCTTAAAAAAATCTAAGGACGGGTGGGGCACTTATCGTAACCCCATTGGAATAAGCCTTTAAAAACCAGAGAAGGGATGGATGACTCAATGTAACTCCTCTAGAAATAATTTTTTTTACTGTGACTAGTAAAACAGGGTAGTGCTCTTAACTTCTAAACCTCATGGATGGGTCCTTGTCACACTGTAACTAGATTGCTCTTTCCACTCAGCAAAGCGGCCACAAGGTTAGTTTACCTTTGGTGTTTGAAAACACTGAGATGGTGTATGACTGAAGTGATCACACTCTTGATCCTCGGATCCTTTACCCCAAGGAGAATAAACAAAAAGAAAAAAGCCAGCAATTGCCGATCCCTGTGCTGCTGGTTTGTATTAGAGGCAGCATCAGTGAAAAAGCTATAATTTGTTCCAAGTGAGGATGGGGTGAGGTTAAAATCTACATTTCCCTTTCTCAGATAGTGGAGGACTAACTATAATTTAAATTAGTACACCATACAAACTATTACTGAACACACTACACTCTATTCATTACCATGGCATTCCTGTCAAACAGAACTAGAATTCTGAGCACCAGTATTGTAAAAAATCCATGAAAGTCTTAAGATACAGACTTATTCTTTACATAAAAAACCAGCCACCACCTGTGTGCGCGCACNAAAAATCCATGAAAGTCTTAAGATACAGACTTATTCTTTACGTAAAAAACCAGCCACCACCTGTGCGCACGCGCGCACACACACACGTAGACACATGGCAGAAGACTGAAGACTACTGACGGAGTGTAAGAAAGACTTCCAGGCAGTGGTAGAAGTGATGGACATAGCAGAGGATAGGTAAGAAAGCTAAAATTTATTTAGATATTTATTTAGATTATTATTTATAATAATAATAATTTTATAACTATTTATTAATTACCAAAGATAATTCTTGTTGGCTCTAGGAAAATCAAAAATAGTCTTATTGGTGCTAATTTTGAGTTACTTTCTGGCACTCTACAGAGATACCTGTTTCTGGATTAGAAATTAAAATTTAAGTATTCTTGGAGTGAAAAATGCAACATGTACTNGTCAAACAGAACTAGAATTCTGAGCACCAGTATTGTAAAAAATCCATGAAAGTCTTAAGATACAGACTTATTCTTTACGTAAAAAACCAGCCACCACCTGTGCGCACGCGCGCACACACACACGTAGACACATGGCAGAAGACTGAAGACTACTGACGGAGTGTAAGAAAGACTTCCAGGCAGTGGTAGAAGTGATGGACATAGCAGAGGATAGGTAAGAAAGCTAAAATTTATTTAGATATTTATTTAGATTATTATTTATAATAATAATAATTTTATAACTATTTATTAATTACCAAAGATAATTCTTGTTGGCTCTAGGAAAATCAAAAATAGTCTTATTGGTGCTAATTTTGAGTTACTTTCTGGCACTCTACAGAGATACCTGTTTCTGGATTAGAAATTAAAATTTAAGTATTCTTGGAGTGAAAAATGCAACATGTACTTTTAATTTTCTGAGACAAAGATGTTTCCCATTCCTCTCATTCTTATGTTAAATGTTCCAGGGTTTTGGAAAAACATAGCAAGTTCAGAAATCCAGTTTCTTTTACAAAACAGTGCATTTCAGCCTTCATTTTCCTACTCCTTTTCCTTTTAATACACTTTTATGAAATACCTTTAAACAGTGTGGTAGGTCAAGTAACATGAGTCAAGAAACAGCAAGCCCCTATCTCATAAGTTATTTACCAGTGAGAAATTTCTGACCTAAAGTAGCTGAAGTACTATAATTTTTGTTTGATTTACCTTGTTTTCCTAAACTTGAAGGTAGTTATCTCACATGCTTTTCCACAAAATACATGACATCATTGCTGACTAGCTTCCTGGAACTCCTCTTCCCAGTCTAATTGTCCATTTTGTTGCAATCAGGAACCAGCTGTGCCAGGAAATGGGTACATGGCCTTTTCATTTCAGCTGGGTTCTGAAATACATGTTGAATGAGTAAATTCCCTGTCCAAAACCTTTGGACATTTCTCCTCTCCATTTCTCAGCAAAGCTAATATACTCAAACTCTGTGAAACAGTCTTCATTTTCCTGTGCTATGGCTCACAGTTGACACACATATTAAAATAAAAGCCCCCAGTAAGGGGGTTTCATACTGCTCTGTGCTCTTTCTGGTTTTGCGCTTCAGTCTCTCTCACACACACAAAAGGAGGCTTATTCAGAAAAGTAAGCTAAACTCACACCTCTAGGTCTTCTAAATCTAGACCTCTAGACCTTCTAAAGCATTTAACACTTGGGCTTTTGCAGCCTGAGTAAATGTTTCTAAACATCTCCATTGAAGCTTGGGCTTTCCTCTTTTTGTGAGCTTTTCTGAGGAGAAGGATCTGGGGGTCCTGGCAGATAGTAAATTATCCATGAGCCAGCAATGTGCCCTTGTCGCCAAAAAGGCCAATGGAATCCTGGGCTGCATAGGAATGGAATACTGGANGTAGCCAGTAGGTCGAGGGAGGTCATTCTCTCCCTCTACTCTGCACTGGTGACACCACAACTGGAATACTGTGTTGAGTTCTGGGCTCCCCAGTTCAAGAGGGACAGGGAACTGTAGTCCAGTGTAGGGCAACTAAGATGATTGAGGGATTGGAGCATCTCCCTTATGAGGAAAGGCTGAGAGAGCTGGGACTCTTTAGCCTAGAGAAGAGAAGGCTGAGGGGAGACCTTATTATGGCATACAAGTATCTAAAGGGTGGGTTGAAGGAGTATGGAGCCAGACTCTTCTCAGTGGTTCCCAGTGACAGGACGAGGGGTAATGGGCACAAGTTGGAACAAAGGAAGTTCCGTTCCAACACACGGAAAAACTTCTTTACAGTTAGGGTGACAGAGCACTGGCACAGGCTGCCCAGGGAGGTTGTGGAGTCCCCTCCTCTGGAGATTTTCAAGACCCTCCTGGATGCAGTCCTGAGTAATGTGCTCTGGGCAATCCTGCTTTGGCAGGGGAGTTGGACTAGATGATCTCTAGAGGTCCCTTCCACCTCTGAAAATTCCGTGATTCCGTGATTTACTCATAACTACTCTATGAGAAGGTTTGGTGTGAAATGAGGGAAGAGAACCCTTGGAATAGGAAGGTAATTCAGGCTCCACGTGGGAGGCAGGGAAGGAAGAGTCATAGTCGGGCCAACAGAGGCTAAAACTATAAGTCAGGCGGGAGAACTCCAGAGCCTCTTTCCAAACCTTCCTAAGGCAGGAAGCTTGGCTGTTGTTTTTACTCTGCATTCAGCAAATGTCTATATCTATGGCAGACAGTCTCCAGCCAGTCTGGTCTTTAATAATTTCTAAAAAAAATCAGAACAAAGATTAACTGCCACAAAGTTGAAGCAAAATATATTGGTGCAATGAAACTGAGCAACTAGTATAATTTATGATGTTCGTAAAGCCCTAATTCAGAGTATTTTTCTGTAACATAGAATATACAAGACAATTACAGGGAAAAGCTAGTAGGGTCTAACAAAAAGGCAGGAAAAAATAGAACATTAAAAAGTAGAAAGACTGCTAACACAACAAATGTTTAACAGAAAAAAATCCCTACAAAACACATACATTAGCAATCTTAACCCCTTCACATAACAAGCTTATCTTCCTTGTAAGTCAGTAATATATCCCCCAAACACCTGTCGTTAAAATGGTTGCAGTGGCACCTGAAATTAATTAAAAAAACAAAAGGTAGAAAGAAAGATTGGAGGAAGCTGTTTATAAAGACATGCTTGATTACAGAAAGCTTAAAATACTGAAAGAACAAAAGAAATTAGTGTTTATGTTTTTATGAGCTTGTTTATGGAAGAATAACACTGTGAGGAACATATAGATTTTCCTATTTAAGTAATAAATGAGGAACTCAAAAGGGTTTGGGAGGTGGGGATCAGGAGTGGTACCACTTGCAGGCAACAAAAAGCAGAGGAAGACTGGAGCTCTTACCCAGGCTTTGCTTCTTGAGTAGCTCCCAATAGCACATTCCTTTATCAGAGATGTTGCTGTTTCTTTCAACTCAGACAGATTTTAAAAAAGCTAAAATCTCCCCTAGGAAATTGGGAACACTGTGGGAAATGAAAACAGAAAGAATAGGAGCACTTCAGACTCGTTGCTGCAGCTATAAATTTGTGTTCTTGATATTTATGCTATTGTGCAGTTCACGATTAGCCTTCTGAAATTGGCCCTTGAGGGATCTCTCAAGCAATTATTGTCTGAATATTGCTAAAGAAAAAGTGAATAGATCTTCAGGAAAAATACATCTGGCTACTTTTTAGCTCACCTGTGTTCATGCCATCAAGAATGGTAGCAACCTATTTTGATAGAAGGGGAAGATTACCTGTATTTCTCATACAGGCAAAAATTAGGTAAAATCTTTCGGATCATGTGATTTGGGCATAAGATTGTCATTACAGCATGGTTTACACAAGTTTTGGAGGCTCTTGAAAAACCTTTATATTAAAGTAGATGCAGGATTAGTAAATTGCATCTTCTTGTCAGATTTTTTTAACTTACTCACTGAAACTGGAGTTTTCCCTCAGTGTCCCAGGAAAAAGTTGTTGTGTTTATCTGTGATTTCTTGATGTGAATGGAAGATGAAAGGAAATGGCTCCCACTGGAGATACTGTGGGATAGACAGCTTCAGGGACAGGTTAGAGGTTGCAATGTGAAAAAATAAAAAATAAAAAAAATTGCTGTAGAGTTGTTGATCCACGATAGCAGAACTTCATTTTAGGTTTATTTAACTCGACCAAAGAAAGCTCCTGTGGTCAAGGTGTGACACTTGTTCTACTTATTCTTGCACAAGTGCCACTTCTGATGTACTTTACCAGAATCATACAGACGAGTATGTGCCCCTGAGAACTTGATGGATGAAGGTGGGCAAGTTTGGTGAGGACCTTGTTTCAGATGTGAATTTCAGCAAGCTGTTATGACCCCAGGGAAGGAAGAGAAGGAGTTAGTATGATATCACATCTGACATGCAGTACCTAAATTGGTGAAGCATTGTGTGCTTTGCTATTTTATATTTTTTTATAGAAGTAGAATGGTAACAGTACTCTCATGTGAAGAGCAGGAATAGGCAATCCCATGAGATGAGTCTAAGCCAGAGCCAATGCTGCTATTGCAAACTGTGAGAACAGCACTTCACAAAGTCTCCACATGCTTTAGCTATCTCCCAAGGCTTCCTCTGTTATGAGCATTCCATATATTTTTAATGTAATGGTCCAATATTAATTTTTTCTCAAATTCAATTATGCCATTGATATGTGTTGCAAACAGGCTAGTGCGATGAAGCTTGTTTTCACTGCAGGTTGTGTGATGTTTTTATAACTCAACATAACAGTCTTATTGTACATCTGCATGTGATTTAATATTTGCTGTTAATGTTATATAGAAGTTCTACTTTTATTAGAGCAACAATAATTTTAAAACACATATTTGCATCGTTAGGGTAGCTGGCAGTGTGGGTTGAGATGTATCTACTATGTCATACAATAATACAGTCTTTTATAGTTCATTAAAATATACTCTGCAAATTATGAGTCATCTACTTCCTACCGAATGAAATTTGTTTTCAAAACTTGTTCCAGCATGATTATACAGGGAACAGGCATAAAATGTAATGGATGTAAGTTTCAAAAAGTAAGAGCTGCTTGTTTCACAGAGTATTTGGCATGCTTCACTGAACCTTCTAAAAATGGCAGAACCCAAATATATGAGAAAAGCAGAATATCATGTATTTCCCTAATCGCATTTCTAGTCTAGTGTGGAACATGCTTTCTCAGAGTCAGTGTGTATGTGACAGCTGCGGATGGGATTGACATTAATTCTGAAACAGAATCAATTTTGATTGTCTCATCTTGACAAGGAAAGATCATGGTCATGAAATAAAGTTACTCTGTTTTACTTGTGAGGCTTAGATCATATATCAAGGTGCAATAAATATGTAACACTTGAGTGAATCAATGAAAAATACCTACCTAGAAAAAAAAAAACAAACCAAAGAAGTCCTTTTTCCCCCTATTTTTCCTGCTCTGTTCCATTGGTTGGAAGGAGACTGGGATTCATGACAGAATGTACTATTAGAAATATAAGTTTTAAATGCATCATCAATCAAGTGGTTGCACATCTCTCTAATTTCCTTTCCTCAAGGAATCTATGTTTGTAGATTGTAGACTCCCATAAGGACTAACCCAATTGGATCCTAGCCTGGCTTTAGCCAGAGCACTGTCACAGCCCGCCTGAAAACTTCCCAATTTTATTAGATAACCTACCTCTTTCCCTAAGTATTTAGACAGGTACAGATATTCTATTTTTTTGGGGGGGGGTGTGGAGGGCCAAGGTGAGGGGAAAGTGATAATGTTTTTTAATGAGTTTCCTGATATGTATCCAAAGATATTTTGTAGAAAGTAGAAGAAAATATTTTGATGTTATAGATGAACTTTAGTCTGATGTTAATGGCTCAGACTGCAGTATACAAGCCCCTGAAGCTGCACAAGAAAAGCTTCTCTTTGTTAATCTATGCTGAAACAACATGAGAGACTCCAAACCTTTGGCACAAATGTCCACAGTAAATATAAAATTATTGCTGACAGGCCAGAAGTGGTATTTGAAATCATGGTAGAGACTTCATAACAGGGAAGTCAGAGCTCCATGGCATTAGTCAGCTCAGGAAATCCCTTGGTCAGGCATAGTTTTGAGCAAAGTAATTCCATTAAATATGAATGATGATAGCACATACAGAAGAAAGACCTTCAAGTTCTTTCTGTTTTCAGAAAGAAGAATCTGAATATAAGAAGAGAAAATCCTCTCAAAATTACTCGCTTTCACAGATCAACAAGTTTATTATAAATACTTCTGTAGATGATACTGATAATAATTCTTCAAATGTGAGTGTATGCATTCTTGAGTACAAAGACAACTTAGAAAGAAAAGGTGGATTCTTGCCAAAGGTGAATCCAAGGTTAAAAACTTGTTGTTAACTTGCATTATTTAGGGCACATTTAATGGAAGACAAGAATAAGAAGAAGTGGGACATGGATATCATAGAATCATAGAAAGATTTGGGTTGGAAGAGAGATCATACATGGGTAGGGACATCTTTCACTAGATCAGGATGTTCAAAGCCCCATGCGAACTGACCTTGAACATTTCCAGTGATGGGGCATCCACAACTCCTCTGGGCAACCTGTTCTAATATCTGACCACCTTCATCATAAAAAATGTCTTCCTTATGTCCAGTCTAAATCTACCTTCTTTCAGTTTAAAACCATTTACCCTTGTCCAGTCACTACAGGTACTGGTAAAAAGTTTTTCTCCATCTTTCTAATAACCCCCCCTTATATATTGCAAGGCTGCTACAAGGTCTGCCTGGAGCCTTCTCTTCTCCAGGCTGAACAACCGCAACTCTCTCAGCCTGCCTTCACAGGAGAGATGTTCCATCCCTTTGATCATCTTCGTGGCCCTCCTCTGGACTCAGTCTATCAGGTTGATGTCTTTCTTGTGCTGGGAGCCCCAGAGCTGGACACAGTACTCCAGGTGAGGTCTCACAAGAGCAGAGTAGAGGGGACATATCACCTCCCTCAACCTGCTGGCCACACTTCTTTTGATGCAGCCCAGGGTAAGAATGGTTTTCTGGGTTGCAAGCACACACTGCTGGTTCATATCTAATTGTTTATCCACTAGTCTCCCAAAGTCCTTCTCTCAATCAATTCATCACCCAGTCAGTACTGATATCGGGGATTGCTGCAATCTTGGTGCAGGACCTTGCAGTTGGTTTTGTTGAACTTCATGAGGTTCACGTGGGCCCACTCCTCAAGCATTTCAAGATCACTCTGGATGGTAGCCTTTCCCTCAATCGTATCAGCTGCACCACTCAGCTTGGTGTCATCCAGCAAATTGCTGAGGGTGCAGTCAATCCGGCTATCTGTGTCATTAATGAAGATATTAAATATTACTGGTCCCAGTACGGACCCTTGAGGGACACCACTCATTACTGGTTTCCATTTGGATATTGAGCTGTCGACTGTAATTCTTTGGACATGAACATCCAGCCAATTCCTTATCCATCTAACAGTCCATCCATCAAATCCATATGGCTCCAATTTAGAGGCAAGAATTCGGGGGTGGGGGGAGAAGGGCAGAGTGGGCAGGGCACATATCAAAGGCCTTACAGAATCATAGAATGGTTGGAATTGGAAGAGACCTTTAAATGTCTTCTAGTCCAACCTCTCTGCCATAGGCAGGAACATCTTTCACCTGGATCAGAAGTCCAGGTAGATGATGTGATTAATAAGATTCTGCAGCTATTGTTTAATACAAAGATAGGTGAGAGCACT